>MU914253.1:7458-18932 GCA_036418165.1 Cooperia oncophora | reverse complement strand
GGGGGGGGGGGAGGATGGCATCGCACTTTCGCTAGTTTTTGCTACTTCCTGTTTAATTAATGTTCCACCTTGGTAAGCTGTAAACTCTGATCAAAGTAAATAAAGCTTTTTGTTATTGGACTGCTTTATAGGAAATTACAGGCCTCGTCACGAGGCATCGGAAGTGACCGATGGGAACAAGCAAAATACTCCCACTACGCCGAGCAGAGCCTTAAAATACATACTTCGAAGCCCCACGCTCAGAAACCTGGGCTCCAGGTACTATTCCGAATATACTGAAAAACTTTGAAAGTCCCTCCCCAGACAGAAACACTCAGACGCACACTTTTTCCTAAGGACTGGCTTGACTAGAACCATATGACTCCACGATCTCGTATAGAAGACGGACGATTAGATGAAAAGAAACAAATACCTTCTTTCTGATGTATCAGAAATGAACGTACATTATTCATAAGTACATCAGAAGATATAATAATAAAAATTTATTAAAATATACAAGCATAATCATGAAACATTTTCGATTAAAAAACTTCGGCTCGAGATAAGTTATAAACGATGTTCGTACGAATGAGAGAACAGGACTCAAAAAAGCCTACAGATAAAAATCACCAAATAACACATCTTCATGGTCATTTTTTTCCACGGAATTTTGAAGAATGAACGTCTATAAAAGAAATCGCAGAGAACGGGGATGACAACGCCCAGCAACAGAGGAAAATCCTGTGCTTTCAACTTTTGTCTCCGCGACAATCAAGAGCATTGCCATTTATAGACACTTTGAAATTTGGCTAAGACTATTTGACTTTAAAAAATTGATTGATGAATTAAAATTCATCAGAATTCAGAGTCAAGGGACTAAAGCGGAGGGAGAATCACGGAGACATTGTTGAAGAAAAATGACTCACAAACAAGAGAATAACATAACTGAACAGCAGGGAAACAATCATATCAGCACTTAAGCACGGGCAGTTTCACTAGAGCAAAACTTCACTGTGGTTTCATTTCCTGGCCAATCCTATAGGATTGTACCTGAAATCGAAAGGGTTAAGTTTATTTGTACAAAAGCTCATCTGCTCCATCCTAGGTGCTGAAGTCTTTGGCAATGAGCGCTGGTACCAACCGCAACACTTTTCGGCGCAGGGTCGGCGTCGGGGGAGGCATTTTGCATGTTCGCCTCCGTCGTTGGTCTCGCTTCACAAGTCTCATCCTAGTGTAACTTGTAAACTTCTGTGAAGCTGAAGCAAGCTCTAGCCACCATCTTAAATTATATTTGTGTGGCTGCGTTCACACCTTGCATCGAATATATGGCAAGAGAATCGTAGTTCGCCGCGTCAGTGGGTGTAGCGCGTGACGTCGGGTCGGCTAATAACGACGATTTAAGGTGGATATTGGTCGACAATAGACAACGCGTGATCAAAAATAGACATAAGTGTCTACCATGTCCTTGTCTACGTGAAATTCGATGCTCCATCGAAAGGGCAGTGAAAATTATGAGAAAGTCGCGCCCACTGCCGCGCGAGAAGCGGTAAATCACGATTCTCTTGTCCGCCTCCCCTTTGCATCAGCGCACGCCAGAGCATGGCAGCGTTTTTTGCCGGGCAGTTGCTCAAGCTCGAATCGCTCGCCCGAGCACTGGCATACGCTGGCTTGCGCTAGATCGATATCTATACTTTCCTTATTATTATCGCTGGCATCTGCTCGAAATGCTGCAGTACACTGGCGTAAGCTGACGACAGGTATTGAACGCAGCAGCTATGGGTATTTCGCGTGCCTTTACAAGAGCTTGACCTGAGTACTCCATGACAACGTCGACAGCATGATCTCTACCAACTTGACGTATGATTTGCGCTTGTCCGTCACCAAAACAGGTCTCCGCCTGACTGGCTAAACAACGTTATGGAATTAACTTAAGTGCAAAATCCCCCCCCCTATCTGTCGAGTGTGCCCGATTTTCTCCACGGATGTTCAAGAAGCCTAATAGCTGAACACCCACCTCATTTTGCAGTCCATTTTAAGTCACGATCACTGGCAATTGTCGTCGAAGTGCTTTGAATGTATTGTCAGACATCGATGCATAATTCTCCTGCACAGCTTGCTGAAAAACAGTGAAATCGGGATTGTCACACGTTTTCTTCGGCAACTTCATCACATGCACTTCAACACTATTTCGTAACATTACTCATAGATACAACAAAAGCGTACCAGAATTCCAAACGCATTTATGAGCAATGCGACAAAACAATGCCGTCATTAACTTGGACATTTGGAACATCCCGAAAAACAAGATTATGCAGCACAGAAGAAGTCATTTGTGTTTTCAGATGACGTCAGCCCAGCAGGTCGACCTTGACATTATAATTACGAAAACGCCAGTTCTACGAACCTCCTAATGGTCTGGCTGAACACTATTCACCTAGCAGTGCTCGTATATTTTAATAAGTACAATGCATCTGCAGCCTGTTATGCCTCTTTATAGTGAGCTTACTCCACATTCTTCGAGTTGAAGGCACGCCCTGAGTTCATTTCATGATCAGGAGCTTTCTTGGTAGTCTTGCCTGCCTGGAAGATGTACTGATTTCGCAACCCGAAAATACGTGAGGAAAGCATCGCCCGCTAGCGATGGAATCACGCCCCCCCCCGGCTATGACGACGCCCAAATTTCATTTTTAACTGGTACCTGATGGTACGGTTGTTTCGCTATTAACTTTATCCATTCCGAATGGTGATAGTGAGGGCATGGGAGGGGAAAGCTAGCACCAACAAGACAGAAGTCGTCCCACCACTTCCTTCTTGGCCTTATGCGCGTTCAAACGCGATCCAGCATGGGTTTTATGTGGGGCTTTCCGGGCGAGTTTTAAATGCTTTTTTCTTCGCGTCATTTGCTACGGTGTTATTTACCATTAGTATCTGAGCAGCGCGAATCTCCATTTTCGGGGCGTGCCCAAAGACACATTCCATGGCAGGGTAGCGAATAAGTTTATAGGACCAGAGATTAATGGCCAGATGGTGGCTGGCTTGCCAGAGAAGGGAAAGGAAGAGCGACCCTTTAAAAGCTCGTGGGATGAGATAGAATCCCCTTTCCCCCGTACATTTCCGGCACTGGATAAAAAGTAAGAAGTGAACAGGCACTGTGAACCCTGGGGAAAGAAATGAGGCAAAAGTGGGGAAGGATAAAGATACGGCAAAGACGAGCGGGTATCTTACACGGGGTAAGATATAAACACAACACCAAATGATGTTCTCATGGAGGTACGCTCAGAACAAAGTGTAAGTTCAGTACTGCTTTCACAATTAGACTGGTGCTTTCACCACTGAGAATGTATGACTTGGCTGGATGACAAATAAATAAATAAGTGAATAAATAAATGTGTTAGATATGAAAGCAATAGTAAAGGTAGCAGCTACACGATAACTGGAACCGAGTGATATTACAAGTCTCAAATGAACCACACACATCGTAACTCCTGAGCAAAAGATGTAGAAAAAATGGGAGCTTCACATTTCCAGGGCTGCCCTGATACGTCTCGTACAACGCTTTGCCTTTACCTTTTGAAAAATCGGCATGACTGGCAGAAATTTGAGATGTATCAAGAATTAAAAAAAACTTGAGTGCTACGTTTCACACATTTCAAGCAAGAAACTCAGCGAAAATCAAATACTGGGAGAAAAACACACCTGATATTTTCCTTCTTCGTCCTTTATTGCCTGAACGATTTCCTTAGCCGTTTTCTCAACATCTCCCTGAAAGCGGTGAAGTAACATTGACTAGAAATGACATCAAAATAGGACTGTTAACTCACAGTTACTTGCACTTTCACATTACAATCCTTTTCGGAGAACAGCTGAACGTTACCGTCTTCGTAATAGTGTACCTGAAACGAATCACTTTTCCTCAATTTAAACAGGATATCACCACTCAGAATCTCTTTACCTGCACTTTTATCTTGCCCACTAGTTCTTGACTACCCGTCTTCCCGTCACCAACCGGGATTTTCCACTCAGATCGCCAGCGACCATTGCTTAAAAACAAACGGTTAATGAAAACCACATGAGAAAAATAAACCGTTTGGCGCAGTTCAGCCTGGAAGGGCATTTTGCTTTGTTCATGAAAATAGCAAGTGTCACTTTGATGAGGCATGTAAACACCAGTGGAGCTGCAAACTCCACTGGTGTTTACATGTACTGCCGCAGGAATTTGCAGGTCTTCACGAGGTGTTTTCTGCAAGTCTATCATTCGGTGCTCCCACCAAACCAAACCTGCGCCAATCATTTTGCAACAGAATGAAGAAACGCTATAACATACCAGAAATTTTTAGGTTGGAACTGATGAGACTCTATGCACAAAGTGAAATTGCCATGACGGACAAATACGCAGCCAACACCTGATTTTGAGTAGTGTTCCTCAATGTACGCATCCAATTCCTAAAAAAAACAGGATTATGGACAATAAGAACAAACTCACAAAAAGTGAAATACCTTTTGCAGAGCAGCACGCCATGCTTCCGCAGCTGACGATTCTGCAGGATGAGGTTGAATATCACTGGCTTCTTTACGAAGATGATCATACTTGAAGGATTTTTTCGATGCATCATCTACATAACGACCGCCACCGATGTCATTGAAAGGTGTCACAAGGGTCTGAAGAGCTACTCCATAAATTACCGCCTCACTGTTTTGATTAAATTTCATTTTCAGTAATCAATGAATCCTGTATAGAAACCCTTGATTTCTACCGATAATAGTCACAAGATGACGAGAGGATCAGGACTGGCTTCGCGCTGGGAAAGATGCAGAAGAATACCAGTTATATTGCAACTGCATGTTTTTCAAGTGGTCGTTAAAATTCCAAGCGCAACCTAGTCGACTTGGTTATCGACATACAAGTATGAGAAACTTGAAGCGAAGAGGATTGAGGAATGTTAGACAAAGGAGAAGCGCTATGCCCACACAGCCGCATCGATATCGTTAAAAACATTGGATGACAATGAAAAAGTTGACTTCGAAAAAGGCACAGTTCCGCTTCGTGGGGGCATTTTGCTGGTTTTTATTCACTACCCTTATGAGCTGCTCTTGTGAGACCCCATACGAACCTGAATATGCAATAAGGCTCTCAAAGTTAGGAAATTATTGCACCTATGGAAGTACAGGCGAATAAGCCTAAGGGAGAAATGTGACGCGGAGTGCAGACTACCCTTCAAAGCCCGGGGGTAACCGCGCCCGAGAGCCTGGGAGTATTCAACAGACAATAAGAGAGATCAAACACCACTAGTAATCTCATCCAGATGGTAAATTCAGACGCCTGCTAAGCTAATACGGATTTCCTTGAGACTGGTACTACCTAGAACCCTTCATTTTTTTTCATCCCAGTATTATGAGTAACACAAGCTCCTTACTTTTTATATTTTACTAACGCGCTACACCACACTATATTTTATGATGTAAAGTGCTAGACATTTGTTCATATATCTAAAGCAACTACTGGCGCAAACCCTTGTTCATCTTAGGTATTTAGCCAGTTCAATCACGGGGAGGGAATTTGCACTTTCGATACTTCCCATCGTTGTAAGGAGCCATCAAACTGTGACCTGTGTAAATTGCACCTTCCCCCCAGACGCCAGCACTTGACTGCTGGACTACCCGCGCTTTCTGCTTTCGCAAATTCCCAAATTTTACAAATGCGGAACGTTGGGTGCTTCGGTAATGGGCCGCAGTTTCGTCGCGCGGGGGGGCATTCTGCACTTGGCGGCTTGGTTATTTTCAGTTTACAGGTCTCACTCCGGTGAATCTCCGAAAATCTGTGAACTCATGTGAAGCTGGAGGAGCAGACTCGTCCATCTACCATGGTAAAAGCCGTCAATCGTCTTGCAAGCGAATGGGATAGCTCTCTGAAGGGCTACGTCGATGGGAAGTAGCAAAAAAAGCGCCGAACGGCGCTTCGGCTTAGAGTGCCACGTGTTCAAACCCTTGGGCTGTGATGGCTCACCCTATCACATTCAGCGGCTATGGACGATTAGCAGCAAAAAAACGTCACTACCCACGTAAGTGGTACCGATACGGAAATGCTAATTCATACTCTACCCTGTAGAGTGTTGTTCGATGCATGTTTGGTTTTTAACACTTTCCTGGATTATACATCGCACCAAAAATTTCTGGTGCAGCTCACTTGGTGGGAGCACCAAATGGTACTTAGAGAAGCTAAATTATGCCATCTTGTGAAAACCTGTGAATTCCCGTAACCCCAACACGATCACTTCTACCACTTTGCCGCTCACTGGAGTTAAAAACTTCTATCCAAAGGTTATACAGTTACATACTATCGTAAACTAACAAAAGGGACAGGCTAATGTGCGAAATGCCCCTTCTGGCGTGAACAACGCCCAGATTCCCCATAGACAAGAAGATAAATCAAAGGAAGCAGCTACCTGTTTTTCCACTCCTTCAAGTTTCACTGGGGCGAATTGGCTTTCGTTGTATTTCGTAATAGCCTGCGCGCAGCCTTCCTTCAGCAATTGATCATTGTTCAATAACATGCGAACAGCATTAAAAACCTTAATGAATCAAGACTGTGTACACATCCATCAAGATGACTAAAAGCACAATTAAGGAAAAGCTTTACAACTTAGGCGACATACCTCATTGAATTCACGGACTCATGTTTGAACAGAAATCCGAACAATTCGAACCTTTTCGCTGTCTGGGATGGTTGCCTCGGAAGTCAATCTCGACTGTGAAAAGACAATTTTATTCAGAGTGACAAGATATGACTAATGCTCATGATTGAAGTGACATCCAAATAAACAACGACAAAACCAAGGATAAACAAAATTGGGAGCTGTCAAGAGCGGTTCGAGAATGTCGAGAGATGGGAAGTAAGTGTACAACAGACTCAATAACGCGTATAATCGTATTAGCTATGGAGGGTGATCGATGCTGCAATCGACCCGCTGGTTGTCCGACCACAACCGCGACTATCGATCCAACTGCAGACTTCGTAAAACAACACAGTACTCGAGAGCTTGCAGAAAAATACGTCGATAGGAACTTTGCCTAATCCTACGCGTTTTTTGCAGACCCATTGAGTTTAGTTCGCTTGTGATTACTTGTGCTCAAGTTTTTGGGGTTTCCTTTTTAACTTAGGAGGTGTTCTTAACCAGTTGGCAGGCGAATAAAGCGTCAATGGATTCATAGCTTCAGTTGACTTCTTGCTACTCTCAATTCGTTTCTACCTGTTTTTATTCTTGCAACGAGCTGTACTTGATGTGGTGGGAAGGAATAAGTTTTTGTTTTTCCTTCTTGCTTAGTTTCCGGATCATCCTTCTTTGAGTGAACCAGGAAGGAGAACCATTGAATCTTTTTATAGTTTCGTTGGACTAAATACTTTAGAGGCGGAGGTGGTGAAGTGGCAAAGGACTCGCCGCTAAATCTACAACAGGAAAAATTCAGGGACGAGTGTGGGCGGTTGGGCGAAAAGCAGTAGATGTGTATCGATTTCGCTGGCGAAAAACGCCACCGCGATGGAGCTAGCGTTTTGTCGAAGGCGAAAAACGTCGCGGTTTGGCGAAACGCCCGTCGATACGTACCAAAACCCTTTCGCCCAACCGCCAGTCGATATGTATTGAAAGCTTATTCGCCGAACCGCCGCGTTTCAGAGAAACGCTGGACCGCAGAGTGTGAACAATGCCTTACCACGCGCACGGTCCGGGAAAATCCTGGATCAGTGGCGCTAAGGCCGCGTTCATAGCTTGCGACCATGAAGAAATGCAGAAATGCGGAAAGTGCAGAAGTGCGGAATCTGCAGAAAAGCAATAGATACGTATCGACTTGAAGAAATGCAGAAATGCCGAAACTGCAGACGTGCGGAAAGTGCAGAAATGACGAAAAGCATTACATACGTATCGATTTGAAGAAATGCAGAAATGCCGAAAGTGAAGAAGTGCAGACAGTGCGGAATGTGCAGAAAAGCAATGGATACTTATCGACTTGAAGAAATGCAGAAATGCCGAAAGTGAAGAAGTGCCGAATCTGCAGAAATGCCGAAAGTGTGGAAAATCGATACGTATCGGTTGCTTTTCTGCACATTCCGCACTGTCGGCATTTCTGCAGATTCCGCACTTCTTCACTTTCGGCATTTCTGCATTTCTTCAAATCGATACGTATGTAATGCTTTTCGTCATTTCTGCACTTTCCGCACGTCTGCAGTTTCGGCATTTCTGCATTTCTTCAAGTCGATACGTATCTATTGCTTTTCTGCAGATTCCGCACTTCTGCACTTTCCGCACTTCTGCATTTTCCGCATTTCTGCATTTCTTCATGGTCGCAAGCTATGAACGCGGCCTAAGGCCGCGTTCATACATGTGCAGAAATGCGGAATACTGGGCACGGAACATGCAGACAGAAGCATGTATAACGTATACGATTTGAGTGGCCGCATTCTGCAATTCCGCGGAATTGTAGAAATGAGAACAAGGAAGATAGGGATCGTCAATTCGTTCTTCAGTCGTCTCGTGCGGATTGGGAGAATGCAGAACCGCAGATTCCGCATTTCGGCATTTCTGCATATTCCGCAGAATTTGCAGAAATGTGGAAATGACGGACAAAGAAGTGATAGGGATCGACCGTCCGTTGGCATTTCTGCATATTCCACGGTTTTTGAAATCGATTGACAGATTTTCTTTTTCTGCTAGTTCCGCGTTCTCCCTATTCCACAGGTCTGCAAATACCGCAGCTCTGCACATTCCGTGGTTCGGCATCAAATGTATGCAACGCCGACTAACGCTTCATAAACCGACCAGCTCGCCTCGCGCTGACGGCCGGCGCAGGCCTCCCTTCTGATAGGGCCGGCTGCGTAGGCGCGGCGCGGCTTCGCCGCGGTACTTCTCTCAATATTCTTGACTCACTGATGCGCCTTTTGTTCTGTACTCCGCTTTTCTCCGGTGTCTAAAGTACTCTTGAGCTATTTTATAGATTCTTCGTATGGCTCCGCCCACCTGAGAGCAGACCCCGCCCACAACTTTTGTGCCCCACACTCTCACCGGCGACCCTCTGCTGGCCTTCATCCACCTTTTTTTTCCGGTTTGAGTGCTCTGGGACAGTTTTAGGGAATTTTCGTCTGACTCCGCCCACCTCGGAGCAGGCTCCGCCCACAATGTTTTTGCCCCACAATCCTCACCCGCGACCCTCTGCTGACCTTAATCCACTTTTTTCCGGTGTCTGGAGTGTTCTGGAACCGTTCTACAGATTTTTGTCTGGCTCCGCCCACCTCGAACAGGCTCCGCCCCCAATTTTTGTGCCCCACAATCCTCATGACCAACTCTGCCTGACCTTAATCTTTTTTTTCCGGTCTTCAGAGTGCTCTGGGACCGTTCCTGCAGATCTTTTATCTAACACCGCCCACTTCGAAGCGAGCTACAAACTTTTGAAATGAGTATCCTGCGGTTAAGGGCAAGCTCCGCCCACTGTGGGCGGATCTCAACACATTTTGAGCGTGCCCAATACTCGCCAGATATTTACATTCTGCACTGAGCTTTTTGCGGCTTCTGAACACTCTCGCGAACCGAGTTACTGAGTTTTATGCGAAGCACCGCCCACCTTGAGTACGCCCCGCCCATTTTGGATGTGTCTGCCACAGTTAGTCTGGCGACTCCTTACTAACCTTATTCCCTTTTTTCCCCATCTTAGGCTGCTCCGGAAGCGAATTATGAACATTTTTCTGTGGAACCCCAAAATTTCAGCGAGTGCCCCGCCCACTGTGGGCGGGGCTTCGCATAGGTCAAGTGTGCTTTTTATTTCTTGTCCCATGCTCTACCCATCCCCACCTTGACCCGACCTCTCTAAGTCGTTCTTCAGGTCGAACCGAATTTCCCAGACAGACAAACTTACAAACAAACAAACAAACAAACCGTAATGCGAAATTACATATATGGGGTGATATGGGGTGATGATAGAGAGGGCGGAGGCTGCTCACTCCATCCGAATGTGGCGTAGAACGCAATTTTGTGGGATATTTCCATGTGAGGCAACTGTCATCCTGTCTCTCTCGTATTGAGGAAAAACGCGATTACGATTGTCGCAAGATGGCACTATCCCTCCCTCTCCCCCTCCAAGGGCAGCCATGGCCACATTCATATGAAGGACGTAGCCACCGTTGTTCTAGGATTGGGAGCACGGGTACAGTTGGTGGTGGTGGTTCTCCAGAGAGGCTCAGAAAGCTCGTGAAAGAAAGCATTGTTGTTTTGTAGTAGTTCTCCTACCTATGTCTGTTACCTTCTAAGTAGGCTTATAGCGCAGACAACCACAGGGTCACATAGTGCTGGAGAGAAGATGCTGTCTCCAATATGCCTAATCCTTGATTAGAGGAAGGATGGATGTATGAACTGCATTGCTCTGGAACGGCTTCTGCTGGTTAGGTGGCCATTAAGTGAGGTTTGGTCCTCTTTCGTTCCTCATTTCGCTGCTCACCTAGGCATAGGACAGAAACAATCATCTCCATCGCTCTTAATCGATTTTTCACATATTCCCCCCACTTTCCCTTCACAGTCAAGTGAATATTTTGTCGTGTCTTTAGATGCCTTGAATGCTCCTCAACGAATAGTCTACCTTATGGGATAGCGCTCAGGTTAATAATCTATCAGAGTAAAGAGAAAAGACAGCTGCGAAGACGAGATATGTTCAGTTACTCGCTTATCTACTCGATCGTGCAGTTTTTTGGCTCTCATCTATACCTGAAGAACTTGTCGATGCAATAATGATGATGATACCATGAGACTCATCCAGCTTGCTATCGTGGCTATAATGCTGTTTTTTGATAATCATGAACGAGAGAAATCCGGCTACTAAGTTGTACGGTTCGCCTAGCGCAAGTTGTCGTACTTTCATTGCCCATCTTTTGGTTGAGCTTACCGATGATGTCATCATCACCAGGCGCTCTTGATCTGGCAAGACCTCCAACATCGAGCAGCTCCGACAACATCGCTATGGTCCAGGATATCGTCTTCACCGCAGTCGCCAAGGCGCGGTGTTGATGGTATGGACGGGACGTACCTGGAATGGAAAGACAATACTTCCTTCGTGGGCGCCGGACGAAGGTGAGCGCTGGCGATTACATCGAGCAACTCGAGGAGAATAGCCTGCCTTCATGTCGTCGCCCTTACCATCTTGGACGTACTGCTACAGGATTGAGTGCGAGCACGTGGAATCGAACTGCGTTGGAACTCTCGCCTACTTGGAACAGAAGGGCGTTAAGAACCTGAAGAGGACGGGATGTCAAGTTTGTCGTTTTTCACCTGACCTAAACCCCCTCAATTACCCGGTTTGGGCGGAGCTCAGGAGGTGACGGAGAAATCAACTATCTCGCTGAACTCAGGCACCGAATCATCGGCCAGTGGCAGAATCTCTCGATGACGTTGGTCCATAATGTGGTGGAGTTTCGTGATAGTGTACAATGAGTTGTTGAATTTGATGGTTGAAATGTCCAA
>MU914252.1:10138-25436 GCA_036418165.1 Cooperia oncophora | reverse complement strand
GGGAGGGTGGGGCCAGACACGTCCGAGTAACTGTTAGGTATAATAGCTTTCCGACTTTGTCCTAGGTGATATATCAGAACAGGGAAAATGAACATGTGGGAAAACTTTTTTAGGGCGAAATATTTGACCTTCCCCAAAATATGACTTTCCCGCTCAAGTGCGACACCTTGGTCAGTTTTGCTCAATGATGATACACGATGAGCCGTACATTTTTTTGTTTTTCTTTCATCATTTACTTATGACCTCTTTCGACCGACTGTTTTTCAGTACCGCTCAAGGCACGTCCTACCGTTCGGAAAAACTTTCTGAGAGAGACGACTTTCCCGTCTAAGTTTGCTTCTATGAAAGCGCTCGCGTCTCAGGATACTTGTCAACCTCGGAGCCTCGCCCCACCTTCGTTTTTTCTTCCTCCCTCTTTCTTTTCCTATCTTCCTTCTCTTTCTCCCCTTCCTTTTCCACCTCCTTTCGAATGCTCGAGCAATAAGTGTCATCAGAAAATACCTTTGAAACCTTGCAGTGAGATGCGAGGAAATTCAAAAACCAAAAATAGTTTTCTCGAAGGCAAATAGCACTCTACGACCCCACTCCACCTACCAAATACGAAGCCCTTGCTGGGGATTCCCTCGCAACATAAGCCGGTCGGCTGTCGCCGTTTCACTCGCTTGGCGAACCGGGTTCTTTTCGGGCTATCGACGCTGCACCACACGAACCATGTTTGTAAACAAAATAAAGCTGACATATAAACAAACCAAATTAATTTAGAGACAGCGGTGTAAAAAGAGTAGTCCTTGGCGGCACTTTTTGAAGGTTTTCAGATGGGTTTCTGATGTGAAAAGCTATGACATTACAATGCGAAGCGCAATCAAACTTTATGACCGAGTAAGTGTCAGGCCGATGTCAGAAGAAGTGCCGGCTCGGCCATCAATGTGAACTATTTCAACGCGATTTCTGTACAGTGACATTTTCTCCATCTGGATTGTTCCATTCCGGACTAGATCGCCTACCATATGTTACCAAAACACCTAACTGGTAAAGCGCTTTCATATGAAGCACGTTCAATCGTTCTTCTTCAGTGAAAGGGCCGGACAGTGAGTTGAATAAATGTGTGATTCAATTTTTATTCATATCACTTCCTGGAAATAGCATTCATTTATACCATTCTTTGAGTGCCCTTATTGTTCCGTTAGTGAGAGAGCCACATCCACCAAAAGGATCCTCGAATATTGCGGCCTCCTGCCCCTTCACAGCGCCTCCGTAATTCTAGTGAATCGAGTGTAGTGGACCTCCCTCGACACACCCTTGAATAGTGTAAAAGGATAAGCTAGCGATGGTCGGGCTTGGTTGACGCTAATTGTTGGCCTTGCGCTAGATGTGGCGCGGCGCCAGTCCACTTTCAACCAGTTGTTGTCACTTGTCCCTTCAGCAAGTAGTGGAGAACAGGCTGGCGGGCGCCAAACCCACCCTCCCCCTCGACACACCCCAGCATTTCTGGCGAACAAGACTTAGCTACGGGAACTAGTTGTTGTCAGGTGCTATAATCAGGGTGCATCACTTTGATGACGAGAACACGAAAGGTCCTGAATGCGACCCCACGCAGCTGAAAATCCGTTGAGTGACAATGAAGAGAAACAGGCCTCCGCTCAACTATCAGGAATTGTCAAGAAAGTGAAATTCCGGAAACCTGACCCTTCTGACAGGAGAAGAATGCAGCCACAAGGAAACTTAATGAACGGGTGCACTACGCGCCCTCTTCCAAAAGTGTGTCTACGATTCTCTTTTTTCGCCATCGCCTCAAAGAATTCGCTCAGCATCACAGTATCGTTTGCTGCCATGGGCTAGGACGTATTAGGAGACTGTTTTGGCGCCGCGCCAACTATTTTTCCGCCAATTGTGGAAGCCGGGAAGCGACACAGTTGGTGGAAATAAATCTTTGAAACTGAGATTAATGGACTATGTTGTAAAATCTAATAAATGAGAATTATTGAGGGGGGTCGAAAGCAAAGAGATAGCTCAGCTTCCGTTTCGCACGTGCCCTTAGACGGAAAACTGGATGGCACTGCGCCAAACCCGGGCCCCTAAAATGCCCCGGCGTTCGCAGCGAAGAGATAGATGATAAGCTCTTCGGTTATCGCCTTTCTCTTTTTTTTTCTTGTGGCTTTATTATTTTTTTCAAAACCAGGAAATTTCTGAGGAAAACTTCTGTTCATCAAGTTTGTTTTAGACAGTAAAACTGAATACTTGTCTTATACCGAACTACGCCACTTGGAGCTACAATTCATTGCTATAAATATCAAATTTCATGCAAAACAAATGAGTCACAGCTTCCGCCGTTATCAGAATGGACGCTAACAGTAAATACTTGTTCAAATGTATTGTATTGCAGAATTCTACAGCACATTTGTAAGCGCTGTTCTCAATCTGTCTTAAGGCGAAATTCGTTCTGCCGCTTCTCATCTCTCTCGTGGGCTCTCTTTCTTCGTCTTGAAAGCATTGTGTCGGCCCGAATATGCAAAACATCTGTCCTTTGTTTGCCAATGAATAGCGCAGCTACATGAGCTGAAGCTTGAGATGTGCACACCGCAGCGCCACTGCTTCTCTCCGAGGGGCTCACTGGTGTTGTTCAACCTGATGAAATTCGTTGAACACAAACATCGCGCTTGGACAACGGCGTCGGCGCGCTTCAGCACAATGTCCACAACGCCTCGATGAGTGCAAGATTTGATATTAGAGTAGGACAGGCTTTCTGCAGACCTTCGCCGCCCCCGCTGTGTACTCAGCTCACATTGAGCAGCAGCTTCTCTTGGCCTGTTTCTATTCAATTCGCCATCGCTATTGCTCGTCACTGTTTTCCCCTTCAGTTCTCCACTTTTAGATCAGCTTTCTGTAGCACGTATTACAGTGGGGATCCCTAAGGAGGGAGGGGGGGGGTTGTTCGCCTCTACGATGCTTTTCCCTCACATCTTTCTCGATTTCTCCCGTCTCAGGTGCGCTGTACACCCCTCCTTGCAGTTTTTCGAGTTGAAAGTGGAAACGAAAAAACTCTGGAACGGTGGTAGGATGTTAGGAATATTTTAGAGTGGTGGCAGAAAGGATCGCGGAGGGGGCCCTTACCAGAATAGGTGTTTTTAGGATGGAGGGGAAAGAGGGTCGTAATCTACCGAAATTTCCCCTAACGGCAGGACGTGCCCGGCTCTCTACCCATGTCGTTACCCCCCCCCCTATTTCTCCGGCACTTCTTGAACATAACCTACGGCCGCCGGTAATCATCAAGTTGATGAGACTCTGCGGTTCTGAAACGTTGCCCGTCAAGATTGCCTAGTAATTGAGATTGCACACTGGCGTCACGAGCCGAGTTCGTCACTAATCCCAGTGCTCCCGGTTTGCCCCTTGTAACTTGCAGATAGCTCCTACAAGGGCACCTGGGATCCCCAGCGAGGAAACGGCAGGACGTATTTGACCGTTGGAGGGAGGGAGGTCGTATTTGCCCTTGGGACAAACTTTTTCGGTGCATGAGGTTTTTAGATTTTTTCCCTTATATGTGAGCCATGAACCTCTTTTCTTCCCTTTTCCCCAGTAGATGGTAGTTTTGGGGGGAAAAGTGCAGGAATTTATAGGAAGACCCCGGAAAGGTGGTAGGATGTTTGAAAAATTCAGGAAGGTGGTAGGCGGGATGAGGAAAGAGGAACTGTGGTCCTACCAGAGACGAGGAAATTCCGGAGAGGGTCATGTTTCGCGAATTTTTCCCCGCGACAAAATGGGCACTGCTTCCTAGCCAGCTGGCGCCTAAGGAGCCATCTGCAACTCATTTATGTTCCTTTTTCTTACTATTTGCTCTTTTTTAATTGATAACCGCTCCAAGTTCACATGCATTGCAGCGGGCGAGCGTGACAACTAAATAATAACTTAATTAGCGAATAGGTAATTGTCCATTCGCTCCCCTTTCGCTCCATTTCACGGTAGAGTAGTCGGTACTTGGGCCCAGTAATAATTGGTTCCTCTTGATTTTGATTTTCACTTCTATTTGAGCAATCAGGATTTTTGAGCAGCAACTTTCATATTCACCGTCATTTTCAGTCTGATTTCAGAAGTATATGCAAAAAAGCTTCTTCAATTCAATTCATCTTCCACGAAGCACTCTTCTCTTTCCAATTCGATTTAGCTAAGATTCGCTTCAGTTCGCCGGCTGTGCCCAGCGCAGCGCCATTACGTTGTTTTTTTCCGGTTTCGTTGACTTTTAGAAACTCTTTTGGATTTTTGATGTTGAAAGCTCTCCTGTTGCAAAATCCTTGGTAGCGGGGATTTCTTACTACCTTCAATATCCGACTCCATTGCTTCAGAATTGCCTCATTTTCTCCCAAGCTTTTTTGGTTCGAGTTTATTTCACAGTATTCCTTGTGACCTCCTTCCCTTTGATGAACTTTTTTCTGAGGTTTTTAAATAGTTCAAAGGTTTGGGATGCCTATTTGTTCCAACGGGTCAGATTAGATAAGGAAAGGAATGAGTATCGAAGGCCTTGATGATTCATTCATACATTATTCATGGCAAAAATATGTCATGTACGTGGCTTTTCATCTTCGTTCAATTCACATTTCAATCTCAGCCCGCTGAAAAATGTGGTTTTTTCGAATTCTCAATCGCTCTTCGATAGCTCCTTTTCATTTTGTAACGGCAATTTACTATGCTGTTACCTTCCATACATCCATAAAACCTTACTTTCGTCAGTGGTACCGCCTAATTGCAATCTGGCCACAAACGCTACCAAATTGCCGATTTATGGTGCAGTTACGTATACGTCGGTCGCACTTGAACGAATTGGTCCGAAGGTATCTTGAGGCCCCTTCCGCGCCTTACGACGTTGGAACATTGGAGAGTCGCGAAATTAGGGAATTCCATGAAGAGGAAAGTATGCGTATTGATCTGAAGAATAGGAGAACTCAGAAAAAAATGGAGAGAAAATAGAGAAAAAAAATACTAGGAGTATTTTGCTGTCCCGGGGTCTCATTTCTTATCTGAATGTGTAGAAAAAATGTGAGTTTTTTAAATAGCTTGCGATATTTCGGTGCGTAGCACCTTCGCCAGGCCCAGTTGTTCCGGAATAAATCATTCTATTTGGACAACTCGCAAGATTAGATATTTTAAAAAACTTTCGAGACTTTTGAGTTTTTTGAAATAAATTTTTGATGTTTCACATTGTTTCTACACATTCAGGTAAAAAATAATAGATTGTATCGATGAACTTTGCTAAACTCGGGAGTCGGAGAACTGCAGTGGGTATCAATCGATACGCATCTATTCTTCATCACGGATCTCCGATTCTCCAATGCGAAAAGGTACGGGCATGGTCCACGCGAGTGTCGCCTAAGTAAAACAGTGCACATCCTAACGATGGAGTGGGCGTGGCTGCGTACTTGAACATTGCGTAGAATGCGTTGTTCTTGGGACGTTTCCATTTGATACAAGTATTGTCCTTTCTTGTACTGAACAAAGTCATAACTGTTCTAAAACGACAATTGATCGTTCTTGATGCGTGGCTGTCGCCACGTTTAAATGAAGCACGCAGCCACGGACTCTCCACTTCTGGGATACGGAGTGTAGTTCTTGCCATGCAACCGGAAAAAGCCGTGAAAATCCAGCTTTTTCACACTCAGGGACGATAGCGCACTGGTCCGTAACATTCAGGAGAAGGACAAACTGTCAAGAAGTAAGGAGTATGTGCTTCACCTCTCGCATGAGTGGGACTTCGACACCTGTATGATCTTCCTTCTTTGCACAGTTCTTTTTCCTTTGGTGGAGAATCCAATTAGAACTGCGCCGAGTGCCTGATGTTGCAAGAACCATGTATTCCATTTCACACCTACTTGACTCTGAGTACAACTAATCGGAATTTGGGGAGAAGAAAGCAGCTGAAAGATTGAGAAGTTTAAATTAGGCTACTTTTCTTCATGGATGACTTTGCTGGCGCTTGGCGAAGGAGTTCAAATTTGAAAAATAATGAGCGCTCACTAAAAGTTCCATGTCGGAAGTCCAAAGGGACATCGTGGTCATATTTTGCACACAACATATGATGTGTCCTAGGGCAGGGGTGGGCACATAAGCGCGAATGTACCACAAAAATCGGTGCATCACCTTTTTGAACCTACAGGCCTGAATATAATAGTCCTTTATACCCGTTTAGTATGTCAACTCCTCGCTAACCTTAGTCCACTTTTCCCCATCTCGTGGCTGCTCTGGAACGAATTATGTACTACGACACCAGTAACTTTCAACGCATGGCCCGCCCATTGTAGGCGGGGCTTAGCAAGAGCACAGGTCACGTGTGCTCTTTGCATTTGTTCCATGCCTACCCCAACCTCGGTGCATCTAACGGAGTCATACTTGATCGTTGGAGGAAGGGGGTCGTATTTCGTCGCCTGGGAGAGGTTCGGCGTTGGAAATATTTATCCCGGTTGTTGCTTTCTGCTGCATCCCTCGAAAAGTTACGAGATTTTTAGATTTTTTGGGAAATTTTGGTAATTGTGGCGGGATGTTGGGAAAATCTAGGAAACAAGGGAAGTGATAGGTAGGATGTGGAAGGGGGGAGGGGTCGTGTCAGAAAAGGGAGTTAGGGAGAATCGATTTTACGAAATTTTCTAAAGCGGCTGGACCCTGCTTAAAGTGTCCGGCAATCGACTATTTCTACATAAGCTTTTATAATCTAAACCAAGTTTTTAGTGGTCCCCTTACTTCAAAAACTAGTTATTGTCCTGTTACAATTACATGGACAGTGGCTAATAGTATCGTCGACCTCGAAATGAGGTACGAGTATTACCTTGAGGGAGAGTCAATCGATGCTAACTGGTCCGCGTTTCGCATTGTGGTGGCGTGCGCCTCGATTACGCAAGACACTAACGCTGTGCGCTTCAAGGCGATCGTCTGATGGACGGGTGCCACACGGACGCCCGAACGTTTAGCCCAGCCGACGTTTAACCCAACCTTACGATAGATGTTGGCGTTTTCCTGACGTTACTAAGCCATAACTGCGCCACCACTAGCCTCCGTCTATCATCACCTCCTCTTCATCGATTTATTCCTCATTTCATCTCACCGTTCCTCCTCTGATTATTCTCGTCACTTTTACAGCTGCTAATATGCCCCGTTGAATTCATGACGGCTCTCCGACAGGCTTCCTTATTGATTGCGGCTATTCATCATTTGAAAGTGTGCGAGCACGTTGATGCTTGAAATCACTGAAAATGCGCTGTAGCATCTTCTTTTTCAATTTTCATCAGATTTTCTCATTCGTTTTCAAGTACTTACAAAACCTTACTCCTCTAGAAATTACTTTTCGAAGTGCTCATTTACAAACATGTTTCATCTAAGCGGTCTCTTTTTACTATACTGCATTTGCGTCCCTTTGATATTGGCCTGCTTGTCCGTTCCCCTTTTTTCGTAGGGTGCACCGGGATCCTCTTTGTTTTGGAATTCGGATCGAAATCTCTCGCCCTCTCCTGCTCAAGTGCATTTCTTTCTCAATAGGGACGTGTCCTGTGTACGTGTATATACGTCATGTATTCGTTCAACCACATTTCCATTCTCCCCCTCCCCACCCACATCCATCACCACTTTTACACCCCCACGATTCCCCGTAACAAGTAGTAACTCCATGTGTCGATCCCGCTGACACCACTCGGCACCACCCCATCGGCCTAAAAGCACAATGGTGTTGACGGATATTGATCGATGACTTCAACATGGGTGGGCGCATGTCGTGATGTCTCGAGGTTCTCTTGACCTCTACGTGTGTGGGATTAGTCGAGTCCTGATTAGACTACTTGGGGGGCCGGCGATTGATCGCATCGACGCTTGGGCTCATCGACTAGGAAAAGTCTCAGTGGCTTGGCCTGTTTTTCGTGCACCTGCCTACTAATTTGGTCCATTCTTTCTTGCGGCCCTGTTCCGCCTGCTCCTATTTCTTTACGAATCTCTTCGTTGTCTTCTTAAAGTCATTCATGCATGTTACTGTTAGTTGTCGGCGAACAGCCTTGTCGACGCGTAGTAATTGTTGTTGTTTTCGTGCTTTGAGCTATGGAACGTGCCGGGTACGATTCGGTCTTGCACGGAATCGTTAGAATCCTCTTTGTTCAATTTCTTAACCTTTTTTTGAACTCATTTTTTTCCATTTGGACCGATTAAGTTGATTTCTGCTTGAACCTATATTCTCTGAGCTACTTCCAATTACTCCTTAAACTACGGCCTAACCCTTGAAACGATCCCCTTATTTTCTGGCATGTTTGAAATTTTTATGGGCGTTGTTCTGCTTGAGAGGGGGCATTTTATCTTTGGCTAGTTCCTATTCCTCGTTTGAATTACATGTCATACCTTGGTAAGACCTGCAGATCTTGTCAAGTTTATGCGAGGCTCCCGCGATCACATACTAGACACGTCCTGCCACTGGGGAAAAACATTCGGAAAATACGACCCCCTCCCCCAATTTTGTCCTCTGCTCGACCCCTCCCCCATTCCCCATCCTACCTATTATCTTGCCAACTTTTCCAGCCTTGCATACTTTTACCGAAATACCCAACAATCCGAAAATTTTCCAGTTATTCCCCAAAATTTTACCATCGAGCCGGGCGGGGGAGGAGGGGAGGAAGGTGTGGATATATAGCACCAGTAAAATGGGAAAAACCGCGAAAAGTCAACAACCGAAGAAAATTTTTTCGCGACGCGGCAGGTTTATGTCATAAGCAGGTACAACCCACCCCCTCCCAACGACGAGCACTTATGACCCCTTCCCCATTAAGAATTCTCGAAACGCTGGGAATAGCGTCCATGAAACGGAAAAAAATCAACTATCAAAGAAAAGTCTTCTTCAGACCGGATGTGCCCCCTCCTCCCTCCTTGATCCAGCGACCAATACGCCCCCTTCATCCGGCGACCAAATACGACCCTTCCGCTAGGGATTTCCCAAGGTAGGACGTGCCCTGATTGCGTAGCTTTACAAGAATTCACAGGTGCCCTCAAGAGGCTGTGGCAGTGGTCGATGGAAACCAGCAAAATGCCCCACCAAGCCGAACTACGCCCGTTTTCGTATCGGTTTCCGCTTTATATTGTCAATCAATTTCTCTTGGTATCTATTTACTCAATGTCCTACTGGATCACAAGGTATTGTACAAGAACCTCTATTCCAGTCGTGTTGTCATACTAGTCTGCTGCTCTTGTGCAATCTTCCGCAGCTGTCAAATCTCTCCGTCATCTTCATACCCCTCATTGGTGTTGGCAGGTCGTCATAGCCTAGTCCTCTTCCCGTTGCCGAATAACTCGTCTCATGCTCTAATCTAGTCCGCTCCTGCCAATTCCTGACGAAACCCAAGGTCACTTCTTTTTTTTCAAGAGTTTTAACTATGATTTGGTTTATGAAAAGAATTTCGTTCCTCCTTCAGAATCAGGTGTCATATTTGCCTTTTTCCCATTAGGGAACGGTGATATCTGGATCTTTCTTTACCCAATATATCCCTTTTTACGTCCACCTCTTCAAGCCTACTTCCCCTAGTCTCTCTAGTGAACCCCATTTTTCGCCGAAACGTCTGTTTGTCGCGTCCATGGCCGTTCTCGTTACCCGAATTGTGAACGCTTGTGTGCCTCGTTTACCTCATTTTTTTCGTTGTCGTTTGAACTTGCGGTATGAAACGGAGAAGGACACACGGAGGATCGTCAACGGGCGTGCGTGCCGTAACTCGTACGCGCCATAAACGTTCACCTTCAACTCGTTCACGCATTTAATTTCCATTGTCACCTCTTCAAAATGTTCTCGTTATCTGGCTTTTCCTATATAGTCTCCACACGTTTCAAAAGTCCCCGTGAACAGGTGTTCCATGCGCTTGAACTTTGCACTTCGTGCAATTAATCGATGTGTTCAAAGTGCTTCATAGATGGTGTTGGTCGATATGGCGCAAATTTATCCCTCAGTAACAATCGTCTTGTCCCAGAATTCAAGATTTATCCTTTTCTAAATTGCGTACAGCGCATTTTGGAACGGGTCCAGGAGCATTGTTATTTGGGAGCGTTTGTCGAGTTAGAAGAACAGTAGCGCATAGCTAAGCGTTCGAGCAGCTTAGACCAGGTTCTGTTCCTCATTTGACCTCGATTCATACTATTCAGCACGAACTAATAAGTCCTACAGGTAGTGTCAAAGTGAAGCTGCATTGGGAGCATTGTAGCCAACGAGTTTTGTTGTGTTAAAGTGAAGTTATCAGTAGAGATTGCGCCCGTTGCCTTTGGGCATCCTCAGCAAGGGAGGGGTCGTATTTGGTCGCTGAAGGTAGGGAGGGTCATATTGGTCTTTTACAAAATGTTTTGGTTGTCACCCTTTCTTTGTTTTCCCCATTTCAAGTGCGTTGTGAACCTTCCTTAAAGAGTGCTGAAAACCTTTCCCCCCTCGGGCAGTTTTCTGGGAAAATTTGCCTGAAAAATTGGTGGAAAATTGAGAAAACTCAAGAAAATTGTTGGCAGGATGAGGAGGGGGAGGGCGCTTTGAGCGGAGTATTTGAGGGGAGGGTCGTATTTTGTAAAGCTGTTTACTTTTGTTTTGTTTCCCCAGCAGCGGTACGTACCGTAACTGGAAAACACCTGAACCGCAAGAATGCTGTGCGGCCAATAAACGCTACAAACTGCCGATGCCTCGCACGCCTGTTATGAGTAGGAGTTTGACCATAGGCGGGACTCGCGCCCGCGCCTCACGTTTTCTGGACGAGTGCGCTATTCGTTAGGGCTCTCCCGGCAGGCGTGGCTCATGATTCATACTAGTAGTAAGAACTAAAGAATCTTACAGTCCATAACTTGACCTTGAAACTGGTTCGAGTCCACCCTAGGTCCAGACTATTGCTGGTAGCTGAGGGATACTGAAGGATGAGCTGAAGTGCTGCCCCCCATACTGCTCGCAGGACCAAGGGTGATCTGACATCGAGGGAGATTGCACGACCCCCGTGATAAACAGGCACTGTCATTGCAAACAATTCCTTAAACATTTTTAGGTGGCCGTGATAGTCTTTTGCGTGTACGAGAGGCTAATAAGCACACTTAATCATCCTAATTAGATGCTAATTTTGGCCTTACTAGTTATTAATAAGATGTTTGTACAAGACACTTGACTATATAGTGCTCAAATGGTTGTCATGTTCATGTGCCATCTGGTAGCACAGACGTCAGTACCATCATCAGTCTGTCCTCATCTTCAAGCTGATTTGACGCCCATCGAGCGAAAAGGGCGTTAATTAGCCTTCTCTTATGAAGATAATTGCCGTTATGACTTACCTGAACGCGTGACATGTTTATGACAGACCTGGGCCCTTAATGGTTCAGAACAGGTGCTCACCTTCCATCGATCTCTCATCTGACCCTATCAAATATCCTTATATACACATATGCTTACCTACCGACAAGTAACCTCATCTTTGTGTTTACTTAGGTTTTTGAGATCTCCTGACAAACCTTGACAGTACCTTTTAGTCCTTCTCATATATAAAGCACTTTTAACATTAATTTGTTTGCATTCCTGCGTTATACCCTTGCTTCTGCCAGCTACAAGTACTCTGTTGTTAGTAGAGCTGTACTGCGGCTCCTCTCGCAGCGTATATTGTAGCGCATGTTGAACGCAGAAGTGGTGTAAATTTGGCACAGTTCGGCTTGGGGGGAGGTATTGTGCAGTCTCGATACGTGCCACCAACGTGTCGTTCGTCAAGTAGAGATCTTGTGGGAGCCATGAAGTAAAACCAGTAAAAGTCTCTCTAGATAACTTGTCAACTCTTGTAAAGCACTGAACGCGACGACGGGAAGTAGCGAAGAAGCGAAATTCCCCACCCCACCGCCCCCCTCTCCCCTCCCCGCCAAGCCGAAGTGAATCTGAGTATTAAGCACTGCGGTTTATGGTTGCCGTTAATGAAGGCACTGCGTAAAATCCAGGTGGCATACACTTCGTGGCATAGTAGGTAACTGGTTGAGTAAGTAACTGGAATAGTTGTTATATAACTGAACTTCTATAACAAACGAAATATGTCACAGAGGCACTCATTAAAGCTTACATTGTCGTTGTCGAATCCTGTGGGGAGGAGGGGGGGGGGGGTGGAGTCGTGTCTCGCCGCTCGGGGAGGTGAGTCGTATTTAGCCTCGAAAAAAACTTATTCCGTATTTAACCCCTCCTGTTAGGGGCATGGACGTACTGGCACCGCCATTTTACACATCCCGGTCGTGTACCCTGTTCGTGAGTGGAAGGGTTTCGTTTTTCCGCTTCCATGGATCCACTCATCTTAGGGATGAGAGGGAAACTGCTTGAAATGAATGACTTTGCCGATTTTTCTTGAATTTGTTTTTGCACTTGCTAGCGTTGATGTACCTGCTGGTACTTGCCGACGAAACAAAAGTGTAGCCTTCACACAAAACAAACATTTATTCAAATTCCTGGTAATTTTTCTCAGATGAAAAAACCGGGTATTTCAGTTTGAAGTTGCTGCGAATTGCTTGTAGACTCCATGCTCCAGAGATTGGGAGGGTGTGTCTACGTTCTCAGTGTGAACGTGGCAGCAGCTGGGAATTTGTAGACGTTGCCGGTTAGGGTAGGTAAGAGTGAGAGGCTTGGCAACTTTCTATTCGGCCGTCTCTTATGCACGTGCTGCGTCTCTGATTGAATCGGCAGCTGTGTAACGTCGCCAAGCCCACAAGAATTCGTGAACACGCCCTCCCCATCCTCGAGATATGGCCTGTGCATGGAATGATTAATGAACAATTGTGGCAAAACTAGAGAGTATTCGAACTCTAGGAATATCTCAGGATTCTTATATTCACTCACCAATTGACATCGGTTTCTTTTTCCCCATTTTACTTGATACTAATAACAGTTATAATAATTTGATTATATGACTTTCAATATTCAAATAGTAATGTACTACTGGGCAATACATCCAGCAATAAATACTTTTGAACTTCTTCATGTACCTTTCTCGAGATTTTCTGAATTGGTTTTGTTTCTAGTTACTGCTGTCAACAAGCTGTGAAAATCGTCAAATAATGCAAATGTAAAACTGAATAAAAAAATTGCACTCTGTAGAAAGTCAGCATAAGTACTTCGATGCAAACTTACTCACAAGATGAGTCATCAGTCGAATATAATGTTTCATGGAAGGATATAAACGCTAACATCAATATAGCCTACTATCATGGAATTTTTTCTGAGCCTGCCACCTATTCAAAAGCTTTATCGATTTCGAACGCAGTCGAGTGCATGGCGCATCTCCTAGTTACTAATCTGATATTCCTTGTATAGTTTTTTTTCTGTAATTTCTGGCATTTCTACAGTTCCACTCCTTTCAGCTTTACGTTTCTTTTTTCTTTTTTTTCTCTCTTTTTTTCCCATAGTTCCGATATTATGTACTCTATCATGCATTGTATCGTCCGGATATCGATTTTCTGTGTACTAGTTAGTGTAGGTGGAAAGTATTGATGCACTAGAATTTATTGCTATTCCGGTCGCTAGTAATGCACCAGAAATAGTTGAGGCATATAAAGTGTAATGGCTTTTTCGCTGAGTCTGCCTAATTTTTACGGCTGAGAAAATTTGCTTTGTTTCAATAGCGTTCGGAGAGTAACCAGTTCTTTTATTGGTGAGGGAAGACCGGCTTTGGAAGCGTTTTGGCTTGATTTCAAGCTAATGTGGATTTTCATAGGTTTTGTAGTATACTCTTATGTTCATATATACCTTTATTTCTATATTTTGAGAGACATCTATGCTAGAAAACAGGCAAATGTGCGCACGTTTCTCACTTCGCGGTTTTTTTTTTACTATTTTTGAGTTTTCATCCTTGATTATTTAATTGCTCCTCAGGAATCATGGAACGCACATCTTCATCCATCTTTTTTTCTTGAAAAATTTGAAGCTTTTATTAGTAACCAATAGCCCTTTTACCAGCACCTTCTTTCTTCCCTGATCTCTCAATAGAACTGACTAGCGGTGAAGAAGTTATCCTTTATCCTCGGGAAACCTTATTTTTGTCCTCCCAAATGGGTCTGTTAGGATAAGTGGTATAGTCCTGATTGAGCCCAGGCGGTCGCCATACCTTTGACCGTGAACCTTTAAAGTGGCTCCACTTGCCACTACGCCACCTAAACCCACTTTCTGGATACCTTTTCCTTAACGATTTTCGTCCATTACTGACTGACTCTTCTATTTTTCACTGGACTGGTTTTGTCTTGTCTTACTGTGGAAAAAAAATCGTACTGAAATCGTATTTTTGAAGCAGTTCCTTGTAAGGTGTAGCAGTTCTCTCGAGTCAAAATTTATTCTGTATCAACTACAAAGATTCCAGTTTGTATCCAACTTCAATTGGGTGCCATTCATTGTCTTTCCACGTGAATATAAATCTGTATTTTTCCTCACAAAAGCCTAAATTTACTGGTAATGGGGAGCCTTTTTTCATCTATTGAGTCGTATATCCCACACCTTTCTGATACGGATGTGCATTTAAATTGCATGGTTTTGGGACAGTTTCATGTGAATGGAATGAGGGAATAATATGGGAAGCCGGTAGGGTCATATATCTTCTGCCTAGATGATATTTGTGAAAAGATCCAGAATAGCACATACTTTTTCTGCGAGTAAGAGACTGGTAAATCATCAGAATAGCAGGGTTACCATCATTGACTTTCTGGGGCGACCTATCTCATCCAATTACCCTCCTCACAATTAGGCGCTCAGAAAATTACGGAATCGCATTTTTCGCTCTTGAGATGATTAACCCGGGTCATTATGTCCACACAACAGCGACGCTCTGCAGCGATCTGGCACCCATTTCACCCTAACAGGGCACCATTAGCTGAGATTTTGGTTGAGTCCCCAGAAATTCGCCTGAAAGGTGGCTTGATACGACCCCTGTCCCTAGTCCCCCACACTGATACGATCGAGCTTTCGGGGAGGGGGGGGGAGTTTCTAGCACTTGTGAAACAGGAAAAACCGCGAGGAAAATACGACCATCCTTCTCCATCCTGCTTACCTTTTTCTTAAATTCTACCAACTTCCAGTTCTTCTGGAGCTTCCTACTTTTTCCCCAAAACTTTGCTGTCGAGCGAGGAGGGGAGGGACATACAGGGGGGGGGGCAAAAAAAGACATTTCGACCGAGTCACATATCAGCAAAGTTTTCGCAGCCCAGACAGAGGACGTGGATACGAGTACCAGGGCGGAAGATACCCAAGATGTTCCTCTATAAGCAGGAGCTGGCTCTCGCCCATCACCTTCATGTACACCAAAATATGAAGTCATAGTCTTTTTTG
>MU914249.1:10337-23221 GCA_036418165.1 Cooperia oncophora | reverse complement strand
CAAACCTCAGCTTCTGTGTGTCACCCATGAAGGGAGTCGTCTCCATGCTCACACCATCCCCCTCCCTCCCCAGAGGATCGCTCTTTGTCACCTAGCTGCTAAAACATTCAGCCCAATGAAACCATTTCTTGGGATGCGCTGCGCATTCTACCTTCACCGAAATCGTAGTATCTTTTTCCAGGGATTTCGCTTTTACTTGCGAGGGCCGGTCAATCTGGAAAGCAGGATTCTTACTTTCTTGAACGCTCCTGCAGGCAAGTCACCGATCCCGGAGAGATGGAACGTTGGCCTGGAAAGGGAGCGAATCGGGATCTTAACCCTGGATGGTTCTTATGGTAAGGCGAGTCACTGCCCTCTAAAACTACCTCCGCTGGATTGTATGAATATGAACTATGCAATTAATAAGAAATACAATTTCAACTATCTGAAAATGAAGAAGTAATAAGAAAAATATTCACGCACACCAGAAGAGCAAGCTCTCAATTTGCGGGCTTTCGAGAGGACAATTCGTTCTGTTACTCAAGCATATGGTGCTGAATTCACGCTCAATTCGGCTTGCTACATGGTTCAGTTCTCGCTCGATCAGATAAGCTTTTTTTTCTTGTTCTCATTACTAGGATTCTACTGCTATTACAAGAGATAAGCAATCGGCATTTGCCTACTGGTTAGTTGAGCCCGAACTGACCGACTTCCGACTGCGCCACGCATAGTACTCCCATGCATAAGTATTGGAAAGGTGGAAGTTCTTCGTAGCGCTTTCCATACAAGTACAAGCCGTGAATCAGAAGCGTCCGTAGGCTATCCGAGTTGTATTAGGTTGTCCGGAAAGTTCTGCAGGTTTTGAGTGTTTAACTTTAAACGATCATAACTTTCTTAACACTCATCGGATTTAATCCAAATAAGCACCATTCGAATCAGCACACTTTTGCCAATGTGACAGCAGTCGAGAAATCCCATCAAAGAAAAAAACTGGGTGGTCGAGAATCCACGAAATCCACGAAGGCTTTTTTTGGTCCTAATTGATGAAGTATTTTCCAGCAAGGAAGTTCTGAAAATGTTTGAAAAGGTGATAGTCGGTTGGTGAAAGGTCTGGAGAATATGGTGGGTGAGGTAGAACTTCAACCCCCAATTCGTTCAATTTATGGATAGTGATTTGTGAAACATGTGGGCGGGCGTTGTCATGCAAAAGAATCGGACCCTTTCTTTTGATAAGTGTTGGCTGCAGCTGACAAAATTTTCGGTACATTTCGTCGATTCCTTCACAGTAGGGTTCTGCTGTGATGGTTTGGCCTGGTGATAAAAAGTTATAGTGGATCACACCAGCCGATGACCACCAAGCCGTGACCAGAATCTTTTTTTCGTGAGGGTTCGGCTTTGAAAATTACCTCGGTGGTTCGTCGAAATCCAACCACTGTCCGGAACGTCTCCTGTTATCATACATGACCCATTTTTCATCACAGGTGACAATTCGGTCCAAAAACAGGTCGTTTCTGCTGCGCAAAAGCAATGCAGAAGGAACCTCGAGACGTGCCGATTCCTGCCGGTCACTCCGATTGTGGGCACCCAATTGTCGAGTTTTTCACCTTCCCAATGCGTTCCAGACCATCTGCAACAGTGGATTTGCCAAGGCCTAGCTCTTCTGCTATCTCTCGAACTGTTTGGGATGGGTCAGCCTCCAAAATCCCCCTAAAATCCTCGTCAGATATTGCTTTAGGTCGACCGCTATGAGGTTCATCTTCAAGGCTGAAATCTCCAGAGCCATTGCCGCACAGTGCTTTCTCTAGCACTATTGGGCCCCCACACCTGGTTAATTTGTTGAGCTGTTTCGATTGCGGATTGCCCCAATTTATAGTCGAAAAAAAATCGTCCGAAGTGCTCTTTTCACATGCTTGAAAAAACCAAATTCTTAATATAAAGGGGGTCCATCAAGCAATGAGTGAAACGGCAGGCTATACCTCACATAGCGCAAAGAATTCTTTCTTTGCAGAATACACTACTGTAGCACGGCAAGGGAGAATGAGTTTTTAATCAGCAATGAATGTGCAAAAAATAGTAACACAAAACATGCAGAACTTTCCGGACAACGTAATATTTCATGGTCCTCTACATAATTGTAAATTTATTTCGACTAATCGAAATCATTTTGATATTTTCTGGAGTTTTCACATAAGCTAAGTTATAGTAGCCGGGGACTGTAGAGAACCTGAACACCATTGTGCCTGCGTTGCGTTCAGTTCAGGCGACATTCGTTGGAGATTCCCGGAACCATAACCGTTAATGAACCAAACTTACTAGGAGGCCTCGAATTGCTGTCATAGTCGAGCAAGCATCCCGTTATAAAATCAAGATTCGTCTCATTGGATAATGAATCAGAGTTTGTTCGTAAACAGACACATTCACATAACTCACATGGGCTGGCAAAGTGAGCTTCGACCAACATCCCATGTCCCTCACTGGCCCACTCCCCTTCTAATAAAGCGTACGGGCCGAACACTTGAAAGAGACAGTGGTCATGAGACTCCATCCATCCCGCTATCGTGGAATGTGTCTTCAAACAGAGCCAGATATCCTCGCGCTAGCCCTCTAGGCCAAGCTTTTAAGGTGCTAACGACTGCGGTGGCGACACGATTCCCACTGCTTATGCCCCGTTCCAGGTTTTCAAAAATGGTTACGGACAAATACTTTTTCCGTTTTCAAAAAATTTCGGGCACGCACCACTCTCTCTCAACATTTTCCTTCCTTTCAGAGCACATCATCGTTGGGGATTCGCATTTGGTCGCCGAGGGAGAGAGGGGGTCGTATTTTTTCGTTCCAAGAACATTTTTTGATAGTTGATTCTTCTTGTTCCACGGACGCTAAAAGGAGGGGGGGGGCGTATTTGCTCGTTGCTTGGAGAGAGGAAGTTGTATTTTCCGAAAGTTTTCCCCAGCGGTAAGACGTGCCCTGGAAGAAAATAAGAAACCGAAACCGTAAAAAGGGGAGGGGGTCGCAACAAGCCAACTTTTAGGGGAGGGATCGCACGGACACGACCAAATCCCAACTCATGATGTGCCCTGCTTCTTTTTATTTTGATCTAAACACTCTACCTATATGATTGCACAAGGCGCTTAATGGCAGCTTCAACTGACATCTATATGTAGCTTGATCGCTCACCTCATTTCACTGAAATGTCATGCTTCTGATTTTAATTGTTCTGAAACAACTGAAAGATGTAAGCAAGAGGTCAACGGAGTCGAAAGCACGGCAACAAACAAGGCAGGCAGCTATATGAGACAATAGGTCAAGGTCTATTTGGGTGAGATTCGTTTTGCCTGTTAATTTTTTATGAACGGTAAACATGACATCAAGAATTAATGAGCTGTGCTGGAACGAAACACGACCGCTTTATAAATCGGACGAATAAATTGAGCAGAATCCAAATGAAACCAGAGAACAAGCATCGGGAGGAAGGACTTTTTTCGCGGATTTTCCGCACGGAAAATTTTTAGGCACTCCATCCTACGCTTTTTCACTGCGTGGTACTTAAATTTGAATCTATGTAGTCGGAGAAGGGGGGACTTCAGGGGATGAATTGTGTTTTTTATTTCACGCTGGGCCAAGGAAGAAAATAGTGAGGATTATTGTCGCGTCTGGAACCATCTTACTCTCCCCATACGGTAGAGGGATCAGTTGGCCAGGTGGGACCCTATCTCCTTATCGACAACTTGGTCCCCGAACCGCGAACGTGGTAACTGGACCATTTGCCACTACTGCCGCCTCCTTCCACCTTAGCCAACTCTTAAATAGCGGAAGGCCAGAGTTTCTCTTCTTTCCTCCAAAAACCTAAGTGTACAATGTCGCAGTAAGAATCTTTGCGCTAGTAAAGTATCGCGCCGGGAAAGTCCACTCTTGTATGGCAGAGTATGTCCTGCCGCTGGCTGGGGGAGAGTTTTTCGGGAAATGGCGACCAATCATGACTACGGTCTGGTATGACCCCTTCTCACCCTACCTACCACTCTCCTAAATCTCTCAAATTCCTGCCATTTCTTCCAGTTTTTTCCAGGGATTTCCCGAAAATTTTCTAGTTTTCCCCGAAAAGTGTTGTCGAGCGGTGGAAGGTCTCCGTCAGCCAACCAACTACTAGTTCCAATTATCAGAAATAGTAGTTGTAGCTGTTTTAGGTTCAAGGCACATATTGGTTACAAATTTTGGTCGAGTTCGTACGACCCCCTTTTTTAGGGGGGGGGGGGAGGATTGGTGCGGCTCTCCTGGTTCCGCTACGTCGAGCTGTCGGACGCGGGGAAAGGGGGGGGGGGGGAGGAAAAGAGCACATTGTGTAGCGCTGAACGGGAAAAGTTGGTCGACGGAGAATACGAAGTCCTTTCTGCACGCATACCATTTCTTAGATTTTCCCCAGATTCCTGCAAATTTTCCGCAATTCCCCGAAAATTTTCCTTCGTTTTCCTCAAGGTTTTCCTGCCGAGCGGGCGAGGGCCGGCGGGGGGGGGTCCCTTATACAGTAATCATGAAACAGGAAAAGCCACGAAAACTCAGCAACATCTCCCACAACGTTAGAAGGGAAATACCTTCCCCCAGCGAACCCACAATACGAACCCCTTCCCGCCGCTCCTGATTGAGGAATCCCCAACAACGGATGTGCCCTGTTGGCGGCGTTACCCTAGGAGTGTATTTAGCACATGTGATACGGAAAAACCGCGAAAAGTCAAGAACCGGGAAAAATTCTCCCGAATACCGCAAATGTTTCTCAAAAACCGCACATACCCTTCCCCCTCTTTGGAATTGGATAACGAACAATTACGATCCCTTCCCCTTACAGCGTCAGTGAAACAAGAAAACTCAAATATCAAAAAGGGGGTACGACATCTCCCCCCCCCCCCGCTGACCTATGACAAGGTCTGTCATGTACACAAAGAACACAAGTTTATAAGTCTGCATGATTTAACAGGAGATAGTGCCAAGGAAGGTAAGAAAGGTAAGATCTATCAAAATGGGTGTCAGACATGTGACCCACATAATATGGTGAAACCGGAATAGCTGGACATATAGAGGAACATCGTGTCACTAAAAGACAACGGTTGCATAACAACAGCGATTGGTAAGAAGCACCGTGGAAACGGTTCCAATATGAGACAGAGAATTTTGGAACGCGAAACTAAATAAGGTGTTAGGCCAGATGGGTGCTCGAACAGATCACGGAAACGCTTGGATTCTCTCCAAGGATACAGCAGAAATAACGAAGGGACCAATTCTACGGTCACCTTTGAAGATCTCGATCTCTGGCATGTGCGAGGTGAATAGGAATGAATAGCTGTACAGGTCTGGCGCATTCGCCACTTGAGAACGCGCCGAAATGTGGCCGAATGATAGTGACGCTCGGGTAAGGTTTGGGACTCCGCGCGCGGTGTCCTCAAGGAACAGCACTTGAGCCGACACGCGTAGTCACAGTCAGATGTAGAAAACCAACAGAAGTGAGATGGCACAGACAAGAGACGCGTTTGGCTACGGTCACGCGTGTGGCTGGCCGTGCTGCAACACGAGCAGAATTTCAAACGGATCCCAGATATCATTACTTTCTCACTTACTACACTCACTCCGATCATTACTTTCTCAAGTTCCCGAGCGCCTTTAAGCGAGAATGTGGGTGCAGCTGCGGATCCATTCGAGTAGCGCGTCTGGATACTGGATATGTTTAGGCGTGTGGCTAACATGCTACGGCGTGGGTGGAGTATGAAGGTAGCCCCAGGTATCACTACCAGGCCACGTCGCACGTTAGGAAATTGCCAGCGGGGGGGGGGTCGTATTTAATCGATGACAGAGGAGGCATAAATTGATTACTGCTTACATATAGTAATTCCGCGCAGCGGACTGCTGTAAACCATACAGTTGGGAAGAATCTACAGAACGCCGCCACACAACAACCTCAGGGGAGACGCGGGGAGATCAGATCCTCCCAAGCTATTTATCCGACAAGAAACACTTAACGGCTTCGGAGAAGATTTTCGGAAGTTTTGCAGACAGATTTTTGGAAAACTGGTAGGCAAGTTCGCAGAGGACATGGGAAAAGATGTAGGTAGGACTGAGGACGGCATGGGAGGAAGAGCCGTTGCACAGCAGGAACAATTTAACAGGGTCGTATTTGCCGAGAAATTTTTTCCCCATGGGTAGGAATTCCCCTATCAGTACCGCGCTCAGCTAAAGCAATGCTTCCCAGCAGCTAGCACTTATAGAAAATAGTACGACTCTACAGCAAGTCCTGCGAAACTACGATTACGGCCTCATATGCTTGTATGAGCCCCAGGATGCTGTAGAGGCTCTGTGATAGTTTGTCCTGCAATCCCAAGGTTCCAGCAAAATAAAGCTCCTGCAAGAAGGGGGCCTCAAGAGCTGATGTTGGTCGCGTAACCTGAGTGTATCGCCGGGAGTTAATTTTTCATTCATTCGGTGACCCTACTGACAATAAATTCAGAAAAAAGCTGGTCCTTGACTGCTTTTGATATCAGTCGCCTTTAAAAGTTTTTCATACTGGGAAATTCATTCAGAATTCACAGCTCAAAACTTTGGACGGATGGTTCTTTCCCATTAGACCTTTGACGCTGAATTCTGGCTTAGGGACTGACATCTCATGCGCTTTCTAACTCACCTTTCTGAGAAGTACTCTTACGCTAACAGCAAATAAACAGCAGGACCTCAAAATCGACATTTGGCGCTTGTAAGAGGTCTGCATCAAATTGCAAATAAGAGAAATTCGAAAGGTTCAAGCCCTACAAGCAAAAGGGATGGAGATACGAAGGGCTCAGAGTTATCGTCATGTCTATTTCAAAAGACAATGACTGGATGGAACCGCTCGGAACAAAGAGCATTCATCCACCGATTGGCACGAAAATGAGAAAGGAGTTGCAAGTAATTTGAAGACGGTGGAACGAGACAAATGACTTTCACAAGGAACAAGGGAAATTACATTTGAATGAAAGATGTAGTTATAAAAATAGTTTCGGATTACCCATGAGAATACGCCCAACTTTTGAATTCTGCTGCTTTCCGTGGAAGCACTTTCGTTGAATCCCGTTGAATCCTGCGACTATGTTGTGAGCTGGAAGGCACCATTCAGACTTTCCGATGATGCGCGCGCTGACGCGCTGTAATGCTCGGCAAAGCGCGGCGGCGTGCTGTTACGCGCGTCAGCGCACTACAACTGCAACGGCGCCCCAATGCTATGGACGCGGACGAATCCGTAGGCGGGGATCGATCGGCGCTGGCCGCATGTATCTTGAGAGAGAGAGACTACGGGGGAATAGGAGGGTGTGCAATCGTCCAAACAGAGTCCGTGAAAACGGAGTGCTACCCTCGCTGTTTATTTCTAGACTGCTCTCAAGCTCCTCCGCCAACGCATTCCCCTCTGCGGCTGTGTGCGCGTACGTGCAATTGCAGAAGAGTGTGGTGAGCACCACTTGCGAGGTGGCAGATGGGCGGTCTACATCACTTTACAGTAGTAATGTCGCAAAGTATGAACGCTTCACGGTGAAACGTCAGCAATGATATCTTAAATTAACCAAAAGTGTCCTTTCATAACAGTACCGGGAGACGGTAAAAGAGGATCATAATTCGCCGCACCCGCCGATTGAGCGCGTCGTTTTTCATAACTTTCGTTTTATACCTGTTCGAAATGGAGAGCACCGAACTTCATGTAGACCCCGTCATCGTACGCAGTCATTACTGCTTTCGGTCCTTAATTGCATTTTGTCGCCATCTACTACTTGGAGCCATCGTCTTTTGCAGACTAGACGTCGCACGCGACGCCCAGCAGCGCGCAGCAATTGGCGATCGCTCTTTGGTCATATACCCAAGGCAGACCACTCGTTCATAATAACTGTCTGGAGGCGAAGTTCGATGGCGGGTTATTCGAAGGATGATTCAGGACACCTTGGTGCCCCTCCCAAAAACTTTTATAATGGAGTATACAATCATAAGTTCAAATGTGCTAGGGTCTTATTAGTGTGAAGGGTCGCCCCGTCGCCTGCGAGCTGGTATCTATAATCATACCATGTCATTGTGAAAGCCATAAAGTTTAATTGGCTGAAGAGTGTGGATTTAGACCTCGCTGGTAGGGGAAAAAAAGTAAGTGTAAGTAAGTAAAAGTTCGTCTCTGAAAAAAGAGGGTCGTTACCTGATGCCAGTGCCGTGTTTCGGCGGCGAAAGGCTCATTAAAATAGCGACTCATATGATGGAACCACTTAAAAATGGGCGTTAGCGTTGATGCGTTCATTCCGCTGTCCTCATAGAGGGGGAAAAGAGAAAATAATTCAGATGGATGGTTCCTTTGATCCTACTTGACTCCTTGATTTTGCGATAACGATAGTGTTAGGCTGCAAAACAAACATCCTTGAAAGATGAAGCAAAAATATAGCAAGACTGGAAAAAATAAAAATTTGAATCCGGCGTCTGATGGTGAAAGGAATCACTGCGGTAACTTCTAGAAACAGATTGAACAAAAAGAGCTAAGTTCCCAGGTGAAAATGGAAAAGATAATACGGCGCGATGGGGTAAAAACCTTGCAATCAGCAGAAAAAAAGAAACAAGAATAACTGAGGTGAAATATTGATTAGTGGAGCAGACAAGGAACTTGTTAGCCTCCGCTTAACTGCCGCGCTCGGTTCCCAGTGGTGCTTGGGATTTATGGCCAAGAAGAGACAAAACAAAGAAAGTGATAAACAGCTATGTCAACCCCAACTTATCTTCCTACTTCTTCCCCGGGTCTTGGAATCATGGCTAAACAGTTCTGGGAGCAACGTACCTTGTGCGAATCCCAGTGGTATTTGTTCGCGGAGAGCAGGGTCATATCCGGTATCCTGGTTTCTTTACATTGCTGATTCCCTCTCTTTCATCCTAGTTACCAGTGTGACGGCAAAACTACTCTTTCAGACCAACGTCTGTGTCCCTCCGCCCCTTGACGGCTAAATTTTGGAAGAACTCGTAAAAGGGTTGGTATGTTGTGAAGAGGGGGAGGGGGATCGTATTCGGAGTGAGACTGCCACTTCACCCATCTCGATATGAACAGTCTTGATCACTGCAGATGCTGGGGCGTTCCAGGGGACTGTGCCAGCGTGGCGGCCATCCGTTCTCCACCGAATGTGGAAGCTGGACAGGTGATCGCAGTTGGTGGGAAAACTGGATGCCCCCCTAACACAGCCCCCTCCCTTGGGCAGGTCGCAGCGACTAAGGCTGTATGTGCGCTGACCGTCAGTGCTTTCTACATGTTAAAATGAATCTTCAAGATGAGGACGCCAAACTGAAATCCATTACTATTCGTCCGTTTACCATACGGAACATCTCAGTTATGTTCTCTTTTGCCATTGTTGAGCAGCAGTTATTACCCTATTCTTCAGGGCACAAGGCAAACCGCGGTACCGCCCTGAACACTGCGGAGGGCTTCTTCCTCTTTTTTTGCCTGTTCTTATTTGTTTCCACCTTAGACTGCGCTCATACTTTGCGGCAGCGTCCACCAGCGACCAGTAGTGTCCACCAGCGTTCCAAGCGTGTGGCAGCGTCAGCGACCAGGAAAGCGTAGATATCGAAGCGCCTGCCAGCGTCTCGAAGGCTAGGGAAGTATAGGTGTCGCCTGCCAGCGTCTGCCAGCGTGCAGTGACCGGGAGGAGAAAATAATGCAGAAGTAGTAGGGGTAGGGGAGCAAGCAGCTGGATCGCACACCTAGCAATTTCACGGCGCTGGTGGACGCCGATGTATGCTGGCAGACGCTACATCGGTACCTATACTTTCCCTCGTCGCTGACGCTGGCGGCACGCTTCGAAACTTAGATTCGCCTGCTTAACGCTGCTGGATGCCTGTCGCCAAGTATGACGCAACCCTACCGGACGCAAACATCGAACATGCATCGAGCTTCTGAAATCTAATAAAACAAAAAAAATGGTGAAGAAGATCATAAGTGAGTTCCAAGATATTAACAAGGAAATATTTTGAAAATCGTATGAAGGGCCACGGTCCGAACTTCAGTTTATTTATTTTCATTAATACCCAGTGAACGTCATAGGATCCAAGGGTATTGGACACAATTCTTATCATGACATGCCCCTGAATGCAACATGCGAAAATAAGGTCTTTTGGGAAGTTCAAAGAGTATTCTGATCTAAGAAGACCAAGTGGCATGTAGCACGGCAGGTGGACATCGGATATGGAGGTAGTTATGCGGAACACGCATAGATCTCCCCAGTCTTTATGAGCTTTCGCAAATATGGAAGTAATGCCCACATGCTCAAAGTTGCACGTCGCGGTTTATGGCTGAACAGCTTCGCGGTCCTATAACAACAGAGGATTTGTGTTTGGTAGCCATTCCCACTGCGCAGCTACTCTGCAAGGGTATGCGCTGAGCGATGGACGAACTGATCAGCAGTGGAGAAATTCGATCTCAGTCGTGCGACATCGCTACCTAGAAATTCTGCGAAAAACCGACGCTCAAACCTGTTAGCTTGAGATTTGAAAGATCATTCAAGTTCCGATGTTGACTGACACGACGTCCGCTAGGCAGCTTTGCTGTTTCCTTGGTCGTTTTGTTTAAATCTCGCCAAGGGCAGTGCGATGGCTGGGGCGGGCGGTTGTTACAAGTGTCATGCGTGGAAGGGCTGACCAATGTTCCTATCTCAGCCCTTCCATCGATGGCGCTGGCTAAAACCGCCCTCCGCTAGCTTAGCAAACCGCCCTCCGCTAGCTATCGTGCCAGCTGTCTTTAACTAACAGGATGTCTTCTAAAGCTACAAAAATGAAGGCAATGAGAGAGCCCTTGTTGTTGCCTCCCCCCCCCCCCGCCCTCAGCTCAACTGGGCCAATTTTCGCCAACTATCGCTAATTTTCTAGACTGAAAAAACGCACCGTATAGAGTACCGTCGCCTCGAACGTGGGACCGCAAATGTTTCTTCCGATTTCACTTTTCCGTTTTTTTTTTTGTTTATTCTTATCCGTATTGAAGGTCTATGTCCAGTAAGAGGAGTTTGGAAACCCTATAAAACTGTACAAAAAAAGCGGAAAAAAAGCTTGCCGGTATCTACGCTTTTCACGCTGTCGTGTGGCGACCGGGCGAAATGTGTCCTATCCTAAAAAGACACATTAGGGCTGAGTCACATATCAGTAAAGTTTACGTAGCCCATATAGAAGACGTGGATACGAGTACATGGGCGACAGATACCCAATATGTTCCTCAATATGCAGAAACAGGCCCTCGTCCACCACCTTCATGTACACCAAAATATGAAGCCATTTCCAATCGCAGCCTGACTGGAGAAGGCCTATGGAATTCACGTCACCTCCAAACAGCTGCGAAACTTCTTGTATCGAGTCATTCATGGATAAGCTACTGGGGACCAGCAGTCTTGGAAAGTCGAAGAACTAAACATCAGGCAGCTCCGACAACGTCACTACGGTCCAGGATGTCATCTTCACCGCAGTCGCCAAGGCGCGGGTTGATGGTAGGGTCCGGACGTACTGGAAAAGGAACCGGATATTTCTTCGTGGACCCTGGACTGAAGTGAGCGCTGACGGTTGCATCGAGCAACTCGAGGAGAACATCCTGCCTTCATGTCATCGCCCGTACCATCTTGGAAACTTCGTACTGCTACAGGATTGGGGTGCCAGCACATGGAATCGAAGGGCCTTGAGAACCTGAAGGAGATGGAATAATCCAGGTGTGTCACCTTAACCAAAACCGCCCTCATTACCCGGTCCCGGGAGAAGGCTTAACTAGGTTGGTCTAGCAGTGGCGAAGAAATCACAATGATGGCGCTCCTCCAGAAGGCTGTGGCAAAGTACCGTGGTAGTGTACAAAGTGATTTATGTTACCTTGAAAATCGAGGGGAAAAAACTGTCTTTTTTTTAGTAGTATCAGGTTTCACGAACTGGTCTTGTTTAAAGTGTGTTATAATAAACCTTTCGCTACCTGAACCGACCACTGCAGTGGATAACTATAACGTCTGACAAAGGGAATCATGAAGGGAATATCTAGGAACCTCATGGTTGCGTCGGATGAGTAGATGAAGATTCTGTTGGTAAGGTGGAACAGAGAATATCGGGGAATGGCCAATCGAAAGTGAACATTTGCAGCTGCAGCATTACTACTTTAGCAGGTACTTCAATACGCAGTTGAAATGGAGTTTGAAGGCAGTTCGGCGACACGGGGGGGGGGCATTTTGCACTTTCATTGCTCCACTAGTTCCGGTTTGCATACTTTACCTGATGAAACCTGTGAACTCCTGTGAAGAGGAGCAAGCTCATCGAGCCACAATGGTGAAACCTGTCAACTCACGAAAAGGCTCTCTAGATGGGTCGACACGTCGATGGGAAGTAGCAAAAGTGCAAAATGCCCCCCCCCTCCGTCGCCGAACTGCGCCTGGCTTTGTTAGTGAGGAAATGTAAAGGGAGCTCGGAAGCAGAAGAAGAGGAGCAGTCAATGTGAAGCAAATTACCAACAATCATTGAACGAGTTGGTCTACCGTTACTTTAGCACTAAAAAAGATTAGAAAAAACTGGCAAGGGTGTATAGACAAGACACCAGGCTACCCTGAAAGCGGGTTATTCTGGTGCTCATCTTCATCTACTATGAATAGCGCTGCTACTCGGTGTCAACCAAAGCTTACGCCATATTTATAGTAGTGACGAACGCGCATCCAGATCAGCCATGTTATGACGTCCATTCAAAAAAATGGGCTGAAAACACCGGGTCAAAGTTACTATCGCTCTCGGTATTTGCGTAGTTTTTGCCAATTTTGCCAGTACAGCCATCACTAGATCCATACAGAAGGGAGGGCCAGCGGATCGCTGCAGATGGTGCAGCTTCACTTGGTAGTTAACAGGCTTATGGCTGGGTCAACGTGGAATGTCCG
>MU914248.1:10414-30461 GCA_036418165.1 Cooperia oncophora | reverse complement strand
ATGAAGGGAGAAAGGAAGCTTTGATGTCTTTAAGTTGAGGGTGTGCACTATACAGTTGATATAGTCTCAAGCAGTCGGAGCGATTTCAAGAGCGAAAGGGGCTAAGCCCACACGCGAAGTTTCCATCGCTGGCTATTTCCTTCCTGAATCAGTCACTGACGGATTACCACTGGTAGCTGAAGGAGAAAGAGCTAGGCAGCCGAAAGAGAGTTTCTTCCGCCCCTCCTGGCATTGCGTCGCTTCGTTGCGACGTTGTCATCACGGGCGCGCCTATACTACAGAAAAGAGGTTATTTGTTTTACGTGCATCTCTCGATTTTACTCCCTCGCACTATTTCTCGAGGTTCAAGCCATATTTTGATTTATATTTTCCCATAGATTTGGCCGAATTTTTGCCCACAGGGTAGCATGCCCCTGACCATGAGAATAAGTATCAACTTCGAACGCTAAATTCCGGCGTCATAAGCGTTCGCGCTACGCTTTTCGGCACCACTGCTTGTGGCGCAGATGCGAGGCATTGCTGCGCGAAAAGAATTTGATATTAGTGTTAAGGGGACTAAGGGTCAAAATTTCTATGTAAAATTAGTCACGACATCGACAACCACAGCCGGACTAACTGCTTAGTGCTAGACTTTTCAGTCAGAGCGAGAGCACTTATCTTAAAATCAGCTAACGATGGACCCAACTGTGAACGGCTGTTGCTCATTCAAATGCTTCTGCATTTCCAGATAGAAAAAGAATACGCGGCGCGGGCGGCGAAAGAGTTGGTCAGTGACTGCTGCACTGTCTTTTCGCCACCATTATCATTACCATTACTCGTAAGCACGTAGGACTAACCATCGGGTCCTTCTGAACTCTCACCTTCTTCTGGAACCTAAAGGGAACGATGAGCCGGTTCGAACTGAAGTGGGCGAACTGTCTCGGTAGATAATTATGGATTCCATTGAAATCGTCGAAAAACATGTAATTGTAGTGAATAATGGTGGTCATAACTAGGTGTGCATAACTAGGTCACTTAATAATGCCTGTCGCTGCCTACTCTATAAAATCTTTTATTAGTTCCAGTTTGGTGAGGCCGTATGATGTTATAATGGTTCAGGCAAAAGTAAGTTTCTGTTGAATACTATTGAGTAAAATATTAGGTTGGCGGGGAAAGTTTCGTCACATTTTTTTGCAAAATAGGGCTTTCTTTTTGAGGAGTGTAAGATCAAAATTGTACAGCAATGTTACTGCGGGGTCCTTGCCAGTGTTTGAGCACCTCATGGATGCCATTGCTTCACTATGCAGGGAGACACGACGCAAAGTTGGACACCATCTCAACCTCGACTTGAACTTGGGTTATGGAGGTTTTCTCGTCCGCACAACGATCGATTACGGAAGGCAACTTGCTACTAGAAGGGGTGATGTGTGTGCTAAACAATTGCAAGGAGAGAGAGAGAGATCAAGCTCCATTGCATGAGGGTACGGGCGTCGTAACTTTTTGGACCAAGTACGTGCACTATTCTTTGGTGAGGGCCGGCTGCGGACAAATTTTTCCCTCTGGTCCACGATACGCCTTAGATCTCGTAGCTGCTTTGCGTACGCCTTGACCAAGGAACCAGCTTCTTCATCCAGCAGTTTCCCGACCCATAGCTCCCTCAAGCTGAGGTTGCAGGTAACCCAAACCTCACTTCGTCATCAAAACTGTAGGCTCCCTAGGCTCCCGCCTTGAAGCGTCACTGTCGTGGTAAGGTTGCTCGATGATTGGGGGCATCGTGCTTATTCAGCTCCATCAATTTGGCATCTGCAGCTAACACGCTGGCGTCAGGGTGGTGGGTGAAATAGCTTGTGGAAGTTGTTGGATGGGTCGGGGCTGATGGTAGCGGATAAAATCTTTGTGCATATCGCAGAAGAAGGAGCAAGAGGCAAGCGAGTGTTGCTAACAGAGAGACCCCTTCTTGTTGTATAACCGCTTACATTACCGGTACCACCTATTGCGTAATGGGCCAAGCAAATTTAGAGTTCGGGAAAAGAGGACAGATCTTTCTCCGCCACAACTTAATAAAAATAAGCTGCTTTGCGCTACGTGAAACTATCTTCGAGATGAGCCACGCATTTTGACTTGTTGCTCTGATTTAGAGGTTTGTCTGATGCACATAACATTCCCCTCCCCTGTCACAGTCATGCCTTCGCTCGCTATCATGCTGTATCGTGAAAATTGTAAATTTTTTAAGGTGAAAGCACAACGCATTGTTGCCTACGCAGCAGTGGCGCTATCCGTTTTGTCCTTTCTGATCGTTTGCGTAACTCTGCCTGTCGTCTTTAAATACGTGAGGTATATGAAAGGAAGTTTGGAGGAAGAGATCAAATTTTGCATAGTAAGCTGTCCTTTTTGCACTTCTGACATCATGAAGTTCAACAGTCCGTTTTCAGACTTCTGCAAAAGATGCGCAGATGGAAACCAAGCTCTTCAAGGCGATCCCCCATTCGACCAACCGAACTATTCGCCAGACGAATGAAAACCTCTCATTCCGAGATTCCTTTGCTGTACGATAGTTGCTGCCTTCCTGGAGAGCAGGGCCCTGCTGGGGCTCCCGGGAGACCAGGCAAACCAGGAAAACCCGGCACGCCAGGGATGCCAGGAAACCCGGGTAGACCGCCTCGGCAACCATGTCATCCTGTCACTCCTCCGCCATGTTTCCAATGTCCGGCTGGTCCACCTGGAGAACGCGGGCCACGTGGATCGCCTGGAGAACCTGGACCAAATGGCTTTCCTGGACCACCTGGAGAGAATGCAGCACCCGGATTGCCTGGAGCACCTGGCCCTCCGGGTGCACCCGGAGAGACTGGAGAGCCCGGTCCGGACGGCAGACATGGTAAGTATGATTCAGAACTGAAAAAAATCAGGATTTTGCTAATAACCTTTTCATCTGAGGAGACTTGCACATGAAACCAAGTCTTGAGACTGGGTAACTAATCATCTACCTTGAACAACTTACAAATCCTTGCATACCTTACCAACACAGATGCTATAGCACTTGAGTATCTAGACGATTTGATCCATTTTCTAGGAGCACCTGCCCCTTATCAGCCTGACGTACCGAGTCTACAAGGCGCTCCTGGAGATCGTGGAGAATGCGGAACACCAGGTCCACCCGGTTATCCCGGACGCAACGGTCTTCCGGGACCACCTGGGCCGAGAGGTCCTCCTGGGCAAGTCTGGTCAGGAGGCCGTGAAGACCGTTGGTGCATTCGGCCGCCACCTGACACAAGGACAACAAGGACAGAGAGGCATATGCCCGAAATACTGCTCGATTGATGGCGGAGCTTTCTACGAGGACGTTCAAAGATGAATTGTCTATTGGAAGTTTCGATTCGTGAATAAAGGTTTTCTTAGCCGTACCCACTGATATCGGGGAAAATGAGCTCTAGAAATGCTATAACGGGAATAGCTGCACCGTGAGCGTGACGCAATTCAGTGGAGATCTCGGAGTTAACTCCTTCCCGAACGTTTCAACTTCACCGTCAGACTAGATCGAGTAATTAAAGTGTACAGGCCCCTCCCCCTAGGCAATGTAAAATGTAAGTAGGAGTGCGATTGAAACCAACCGCATCACTAAAGAATTCCGCACCTGGTGAAGTGCCTTACATAATGTCTTTTCCATCGAAAAGCGGTCTCTAAGCATCCTAGCAATGTTTAGCACACCAATCTGCTACTCAGGTACAGGCATGACGGGTATGTGCGAAATTTCGGTTGTGAGTACGGCCCCCCCCCTTTTTTCGAATGGGGTTCAGGCCACTGACCCCCCCCGCCCCTCCACCTCCACGCGCCTTTTTCGCCTACGGCTACGCAGCGATGAGTATCTAAGCGGGAAAAAGATTGTCGCACGGGGGGGCGGAGGGAGGGTCGGGGGTTACCCTGTCTGACTCCCTCCATGAAATGACACGCCCAAAGTGACCCCAGCGGTCATTTTCTCAGTTAATCACTATCTAAAAGCAGCTGAAGTAATACCGACCATTGACGGTTCCACTTTCCTTTCGCCATTGTCACACTATATTTAGGTTGGAGAGAAAGTCCTGCGACACTGACCGAATTTTTTGACGAAATTTTCCTCGATCAAATACACCTAATCTACAACGTAATCACCATTAGTGATTAGGACTAGTGTCCTATTACATCAAGCTTTCTGTATTGTAAGAACTCCGGCAACTACGAATAAAAAAATGGGGAACCATAATTTCGGGTACATGTCAATTTTCGGAGGCTTCGCTCTCTAACACATATGACGAAGGGCCGAAGAATTGGTAATTGCGGCCATGCTATACTTGTGAAATAATGGTGGTACGGTGCGCAGTCCCTGATCGAGATCCATAACCTTTTGTAGTAGCATCATCGCTACATGTGGTCTTAGCTGAGTAGTAGTGAGAATGTGTGTTTCTGAATTCAGGCGCGACGTCATCCTTGTTTATCAGTGCTGTGCCCGCCAGTACCCAGTGACATGCCTTAGAAGCCCCACAAGTAACATAAAGTGAAATCTTTTATTCCCATGCACATCTGCTTTCGCAATTGAGCACTCTACTTCTCCTCTAGAGATCCTGCGAGGAATGTGTGCGTAGTTTACGCAAGGACTCCAACACTCGCTACCAACCACGAGGTCTCGGAAAAGTTCTTCCATTGCGTGCCAAGAAAAAGAAAACTCAGAACGGGCTATCCGATTGCGCTTGCCGAACTGCCTGTCAACGCATGAGGCATTCGTTCAAAAAGTTTCCTAAACTGGAGACTTCGCGAGGACGCATGGCAGGTCTCGCCACAGACGCTTCTCCAAGCTTACTGGTGTTAACATTCGACTCAGAAAGTTTGAGCAAACGGCCGTCATTCTGTGTAGCGCCGGATCTTTACGTTTCCTAGCTTTCGGGTGAGTAATTTCCAGCTTGCAAACGCTGACATAACTGGCACCTGCGACGGCAAGCACGACCGCTCCGTGTTGAGTACTCGCAGGTGTTACTCTACCCTAATATCTACGGCCAACTGGCCTACAGGAACTCAATACTATGGATAATTCAAAAGTGCTCTTCACCTTGCGAACACTTTGCAACCTTTGAATCTTCCACAAACTCATAATATATCCGTCTTCGAAAACCTCAGAGAACACTCTCCATTAATCATGGGTGAGAACACTCAAAATTTTCTTTGACCTTTTTCCAGAACATGTTAATCAATGTGTCGCAGGACTTTCTTTCCAACCTAATAGCACCATGGCTATCATTTTACACGAACACGTATTAACTTGTCTTTACCTCTTCACACGTTCGCTCACGTTGGAACAATGAATGGCACTATTCTTCTTCACTGACCTCCCTTCTTCGGGACCAGGCCAGTTTTTCACCAATTTTTTCTACACAGGCAGATATGACTACAGCTTCAAGTATCATTTGATCTCTTGAACACGAGTACCCCATCCAATTGGCACAAAACGGTCCGATAAACCTGTAGTCATATCTGCCTTTGCAGAAAAAATTGACGAATGTTTGGCACAAAACCGCCTGATACCCTTTTCACAGGTGCGTGCGCCAAGGCACGCTGAACCCCGTAATTCTTGAATAATTCTTCAACTAGTAAGTTGATGTCTCAGCAATATATATCTGTCTTGCGCATAGCCACCTGGAGCCCGTGTTATCTGAAAAGCCCTGGTGTTGACTATCAAACTGTAGTTTGTCTGAGGTCAGGGACAAAAGAAACCACACTGTTTTTAGCAGCTTCTCCCCATGTCTTTTTTCCTACTAACACCGGTGACGCCAGACGACGTGGTGTGATGCTGCAAGTGCTTCGCTGTCTTTGGGCCGTTTTGCGCTAAGCAGTATGCTGGGGCACCTGTCAGCTTCCAGTGGTGATGCTTTCCCTTTGCTAGGATCAGCCTCAACAGAGAAAGACATTATCTATCACAGGGGTGACGGGATGTAGACGAAAGCCGAAAAAAAAACCGCATACCGTACGCTTTCCTCAATCCCTAGCTTCTTGGCCCCTTGTGGATACGGATTACGGGGCTACCACTGCTGAGGACAAATTTTTTGCGAATTTAGGATTTAGCGCGCTTTGGCGCCGAGCTGAAGAGGAAGATGCTATACTTACGGTGGGGGTGGAAGGAGAATTACCCCTCAAGACCAATTCCAGCCAGATCGAAGTTTCGGATCGTCTTTCGAAAACGAGTACAGTAAAGGGTAAGATGGGTGGGTCTATGATATGCATTAAAAATGTCAAATATATTACGAGATTCCATTGAACAAACAAATAGGTCAATTTGCCTAGTGCAACTTTTATGGGATGACACTATTTTTAACGTACGAGTTCATCCTGCGAAGAAAACTCATCCATCGATGGCGCAGTATTTACCTGACAGATACTCTGTATCTCCTATGGTAACCTGCTTGTTGCCCGGCTGCTCTGGCCAGGCGCTCCAGGATTACCGTCAGCTCCAGCTTGACCTGGTGATCCGGAAGGCCCTTTGGGACCAGGAGCTCCAGGCGTTCCAGCACCTCCAGGTTGTCCATCTGCTCCAGCTTCATCAGCAGGTCCTGGCGGCCCAGCAGGTCCAGGTTCTCCTGGGACGAGTGGAACAGATTGCGCTGGCGCTCCAGGCTCCCCATTCGCTCCTGGTTTACCATCTGCACCAGGTGATCCTGGTGGTCCCTTCGGACCAGGTGCTCCAGCGGCAGCTTCACTTCCTGCATTTCCTGGTTTGCCAGGGGTACCAGCGTCTCCTGGTGGCCCAGGTGGGCCTGCTGCTCCAGGTGGTCCTTGAGGACAAGGTTTGCAAGGTGGTGGGCTAATAGCCTCGCACGGCTGAACAGGAGGTTTTCCTGGCTTGCCTGGGGAGCCTGGAGCTCCTGGCCTACCTGGCTTTCCTGGTGATCCAGGAGCACCTGCAGGACCCGCCGCTCCTTTTACGCAGCAAGACTCGCAGCCACCTCGTGATGAGCCTTTTGAACTTTGAACACCTTCGTCGCCGTAGCCGGCCTGACGAGCAGTCCTGTTAGTTTCTGGTAGAAGCGCGGTCTTCAGGATACGCACTTCGGACCAAATATCCTTCGCGGAACCCTGGAATAGGAATACATACAGTAACTCGGGAGGACAAAATAACAATATTCTTGACAAAATAACTTGTATTACTAACCCTACAGTTGACGATTTCATTTTGCATGTGCCTCTTCACATGGTGCACGTATCTGTAGACCAATGGCAAAGTGATGCATACAGAGAGTACAGCGACGACAGAAAATGCCACAGCTGAATAGGCAACGAAGCGATAAGCTTTGACCCTCGTCCGAAGGTCCATGTTGTGGAAAGGCAGCGGGGTGGAGAGCGCCGACGCCTTTTAAGGATGCTCATAAAACCGGCTGAATGAACGTCAAAAACTGGTAATGCATAGTTAGCTGAGCGCACGTCAAGTGCCACGTAATTGAGATAACAACAGAAAGATCGAAATGACTTGATTTGCGAGCCGCTGAACACTACACCCTCCCGCTGCGCAACACTCGGAAGCACCTCCTTCTAGTTTGGACCCACGTCTAACCATCTAATCGCTCGAGAGGGGGGGGGTCATTCCTCTTTAGTTCAAGTCAGAGACTCTCCTGGGTCGTTTATTCGATTCGACCCTGGGCAACCTTGTTTTGCCTCTTTGTCGTGGTTTGGAACTGTGACCAATGAGGCAACCAGTCTCGCTCACTTTGTTTACTGTGATGTTCCCTTGCGAAGGATTTTATGGGGATGACTGATTGAAATCGTTACTATCTTATGGATCTCATGGAATCTTCCACAACTCGCTTCAGGTCGTTGCAACTATAAAAGTGCCCTTCTCCTACTTGCAACTCCCCCTAAGGAAAGGATAACTAAGGCGGGCTTGAGAAGCCACTCAGAGTGGTTTTATTCAACGATGCCTCAGTGATGGTTGCAAAACCACAAGGCCATTTATGTCGTCAACAATGGCTTAAGAAGCGGTTTATCGAGATGACGATGACCAGCGAAGTGGTTCTAGGGCTCGCTATAGCCCATTCAGCGTTAATCCCACAATGATCAAGCTAACAGCACCGGCAGTCATTTCATAGACTTGGCCATAGTGTGTTCGTACCAGTCAATGTACTTTAGCCATTCTAGAGTACTTTAAGTACAAACTTCACAGTGCACACCTGAAAACAGTATGCAAGCTGAAGAGCGAGAGCTGGAACGCTCAGCGCAATCTGTTCCACTCGTCCCAGGAGAACCCGGACCTGCTGGGCCGCCAGGACCTGCTGGAGAAGCTGGAGCAGATGGACAACCTGGAGGTGCTGGAAGCGCCTGGAGCTCCTGGTCCCAAAGGGCCTTCCGGATCACCAGGTCAAGCTGGAGCTGACGGTAATCCTGGAGCGCCTGGCCCAGCAGGAAAAGCAGGTTCACAAGGAGAGAAAGGTATCTGTCCTAAATACTGCGCCATCGATGGAGGAGTTTTCTTCGAAGATGGAACTCGACGTTAGAAATAGTTCATCCAATAAAAGTTTGCATAGCAATTGACTATTTGTTTATTCAATATGGACATCTTGTAATATATTTGACATTTTTAATGCATATCATAGACCTACCCATCTTACCCTTTACTGTACTCGTTTTCGAAGGACGATCCGAAACTTCGATCTGGCTGGAATTGGTCTTGAGGGGTAATTCTCCTTCCACCCCCACCGTAAGTATAGCATCTCCTCTTCAGCTCGGCGCCAAAGCGCGCTAAATCCTAAATTCGCAAAAAATTTGTCCTCAGAGGTGCTTGAGCCCCAGTAAATCGTAATCGACAAGGTGCCAATGAGAGCAGGGATGGAGGAAAACGCGACGGTATGGTTTTTTTCGCTCGTCTACATCCCTCACCCCTTGAGAATAATGATCCTTTCTCTGTTGAGGCTGATCCCTAGCAAAGGAAAGCATCACCACTGGAAGCTGACAGGTGCCCTAGCATACTGCTTAGCGCAAAACGGCCCAAGACAGCGAAGCACTTGCAGCATCACACCACGTCCGTCGTGCCGTCACCTGTTAGTAGGAAAAAAGACATGGGGAGAAACTGCTAAAAACAGTGTGGTTTCTTTTGTCCCTGACCTCAGACAAACTACCACGTTTGATTCAACGAGGAGACTAGTTACACCCAGGGCTTTTCAATAACACGGCTCCCAGTTGGCCTATGCGCCAAGCAGTATCATATTCTGCTGGAGAATCAACCTACTTAGTGAAGAATTTCCGCAAGAATTCGGGAGTTAGGTGCCTTGGCGACGCACAACGTGTGAAAAGGGTATCAGCGCGTTTTGTGCGCACATTCCATTTTTTCTTGCAAACGGCTCGACTATATGACTACAGCTTTATCAGACGGTTTCGTGCCAATTGGATGGGGTACTCGTGTTCAGGAGATCAAATGATAGATAAAGCTGTAGTCATATCTGCCTGTGTAGAAAAAATTGGTGAAAAATTGGCCTGGTCCCGGAAGAGGTGAGTCAGTGAGGAGTGAATAGTGCCCATTCGTTGTTCCAAAGTAGATTTGAAGGAGGTAAGGCACATAATTTGTGTTCAGGCCTAAAATGACAGCAGATTAGATTTTTCACCGCTAGACAAGCAGTTGTAGAGCTTCGGTTATCCACGGACCTACTAATGGTACTATTAAAGTTGGAAAGAAAGGTCCTACGACGCACTGATTAACAAGTGTTCTGGAAAAACGATCAAAGAAAAATTTGAGCGTTTCACATGATTCAGTGGAGAGTGTTCGTTGTTTAATGGTTAATGGAGGTTTGTTAATGGCAGGTTTTCGAAAAGACTAAACATACTTATGACTTTGTGGAAAGATTTCAAAGCTGAAAGTCACCCCCTCCCCAGGTAAAGGTACTTTCTTGACATAATTAGGAGTTCCTGTAAGGGCCAATCCGCCGTAAGGGAGCTAGCACCTGCGTAGTATCCAGGAGGGACGTCGTCGTCGCAGAGTGTTCTGCTCGCATCAGCGCTTGCAAGCTGGAATTATTCAACCCGAAGGTAGGCAACGTAAAGATCGGCCGCCAGCACAGAATGACGGCCGTTTGCTCAACCTTCTGGAGGCGCAGTCGAACGTAACCACCAGTAATTCGGAAAACGGCAGCACCTACGGTGACGACTGCCGGATGCGCCTCCGAAAGTCCTCAGTTAGAGGGGAAAAAAATTTTTTGAATGAGATGCCTCTCATGAGTTGAAACCAAGTCCAGCAGAAGCGCATCGATAAGCTGTGACTGAGTTTCTTTTCCCTTGTCTCAATGGAAGAACTTTCGAGACCTTGTGGTTAGTGCATATAAGTCATTGGCGTGAACTACGACGACATCCCTCGCAGGATTCTCAAGGAGTATTTAAATGATTTTGCTTAGTCAAAAGTATCATAGGGGATCATAGAACATAACATTTCACTGTGGGCTAGTAGGTGGTAACTTTCAAAGCGATGTCGCTGGGTACTAGCACAGCAATGACGGCCACAGTCCACTTCAATTAACTTCTAAACATGGATGACGTCGAGCTGAATTCGTCCAGAAACACACAATTCTCACTATTACTCGGCTATGCGAAGACCACATGTAGCGATGATGCTACTCCAAAAGGTTATGGATCTCGATCAGGGACTGCGACTGTACCCACCTTATTTAATCCAAGTTAAGCAGCCTCAAATTAACCACCTCATTCGATCCTGCGCATACTTTAGAGAGCGGAAGCTCCGAAAACTGACGTCTACCCGAAAATTAGGTCCACCTATTTTATTTATCGTAGTTACCGTAGTTCTACAGTCCAAGAACAGCTGTGCAACCGACCAACTAGTCCTCACCTAATGCGTATTCGTTGTACGACTGCGAGGTGTATTTTAATCCCGAGAAAATTTGTCAGAAAATTGTTCAGTGTCGAGGAATTCTTTCCAACGCAAAGTAGTGTGCCAGATGGCGAAAGGGAGTGGAACGCGTCTACTGTGATTGAAATCAGCTGTTTTGATAGTGATTAACTGTTGACCGGTGTGGCCATTTTTGGGCGTGTCATTCATGGAGGGAGTAGAGATTGGTGTGGCTAAACATTGCTAGGATGCTTAGAGACCGCTTTTCGATGGAAAAGACATTATGTAAGGCATTTACCAAATACGGAATTCTTTAGTGATCGGCGTGTTCATCTCACTCTTACTCATCTTACTTGGCCTAGGGGCGAGGGTTCAATCGTGGCCCTTTACCTTTACTTACGTGATCAGTCTAGTGGTGAAAAGTTCGGGCAGGGGTCAATCCCAAGATCTCTACCGGTCACGTCTCACGGTGGCACTATTTCACGTTATAATTTCTAGAGCTCATTCTCCCGATATCAGTAGGTACGGCTAAGAAAACTTTATTCACGAATCAAACTTCAAATAACAATTTATCTCTTGACAGCGTCCTCGTAGAAAGCTCCGCCATCAATCGAGCAGTATTTCGGGCATATGCCTCTCTGTCCTTGTTGTCCTTGTGGTCCAGTGGGGCCGAATGCACCAACGGGTCCTTCACGGCCTCCTGGACCAACTTGCCCAGGAGGACCTCTCGGCCCAGGTGGTCCCGGAAGACCGTTGCGTCCGGGATAACCGGGTGGACCTGGTGTTCCGCATTCTCCACGATCTCCAGGAGCGCCTTGTAGACTCGGTACGTCAGGCTGATAAGGGGCAGGTGCTCCTAGAAAATGGATCAAATCGTCTAGATACTCAAGTGCTATAGCATCTGTGTTGGTAAGGTATGCAAGGATTTCGTAAGTTGTTTAAGGGTAGATGATTAGTTACCCAGTCTTAAGACTTGGTTTCATGTGCAAGTCTCCTCAAATCTGAAAAGGTTATTAGCAAAATCCTGATTTTTTTTCAAGTTCTGAATCATACTTACCATGTCTGCCGTCCGGACCGGGCTCTCCAGTCTCTCCGGGTGCACCCGGAGGGCCAGGTGCTCCGGGCAATCCAGGTGCTGCATTCTCTCCAGGTGGTCCAGGAAAGCCATTTGGTCCAGGTTCGCCAGGCGATCCACGTGGCCCGCGTTCCCACGTGACAGCCCGGACATTGGAAACATGGCGGAGGAGTGACAGGATGACATGGTTGCCGAGGCGGTCTACCCGGGTTTCCTGGCATCCCTGGCGCGCCGGGTTTTCCTGGTTTGCCTGGTCTCCCGGGAGCCCCAGCAGGGCCCTGCTCTCCAGGAAGGCAGCAACTATCGTACAGCAAAGGAATCTCGGAATGAGAGGTTTTCATTCGTCTGGCGAATAGTTCGGTTGGTCGAATGGGGGATCGCCTTGAAGAGCTTGGTTTCCATCTGCGCATCTTTTGCAGAAGTCTGAAAACGGACTGTTGAACTTCATTATGTCAGAAGTGCAAAAAGGATAGCTTACTATGCAAAATTTGATCTCTTCCTCCAAACTTCCTTTCATATACCTCACGTATTTAAAGACGACAGGCAGAGTTACGCAAACGATCAGAAAGGACAAAACGGATAGCGCCACTGCTGCGTAGGCAACAATGCGTTGTGCTTTCACCTTAAAAAATTTACAATTTTCACGATACAGCATGATAGCGAGCGAAGGCATGACTGTGACAGGGGAGGGGAATGTTATGTGCATCAGACAAACTTCTAAATCAGAGCAACAAGTCAAAAGGCGCGGCTCATCTCGAAGATAGTTTCACTAGCGCAAAGCGATTTATTTTCATTTTACTCAAGGCTATTCAACAGAAACTTACTTTTACCTGAACCACCATAGCATCATACGGCCTCACCAAACTGGAACTAATAAAAGATTTTATTAGAGTAGGCAGGGACACGCAATTATAAGGTGACTAGTTAATGCCACACCTAGTTATTGACCACCATTATCATACAATTACATGTTTTTCGACCGATTTTAATTGGACCTCCATAATTATCTACCGAGACAGTTCCCCCACTTCAGTTCGACCAGCTCATCGCAGCGTTCCCTTTAGGTTCCAGAAGAAGGTGAGAGTTCAGAAGGATACTCGATGGTTAGTCCTATGTGCTTACGAGTAATGGTAATGATAATGGTGGCGAAAAGACAGTGCAGTAGTCACTGACGCAACCTCTTTCCGCTGCTCGCCGCGTATTTCTCTCTAATCTGGAAATGAAGAGGCATTTGAATTGAGCAATCAGCCGTTCACAGTTGGGCCCATCTTTAGCTGATTTTAAGATATGTGCTCTCGCTCTGACTGAAAAGGCTAGCACTAAGCAGTTAGTCCGGCTGTAGTTGTCGATGTCATAGTACTAATCTTACATTAAGAAATTTTGACGCCTCAGTCCTTAACACTAACAAACATTCTTTGGCGGCAAGAACTGCCTTGCGCCAAAAGACCTGCTCGCCCGAGGTGGTGGCGTTGACGCGCAGCGAACGCTGTGTGCGCCGGAATTAACCGTCGAAGTTGATAAATTATTCTTAAGGGGATGCTACCCCGTGTTTAAAATATTCGCAAATCTATGGGGAAAATAAAATCAGATAATGGCTTGGAACCTCGAGAAATAGTGCGCGGACGAGTGTGAATCGAGTAGATGCAGCGTAAAACAAAAACTCCTCTCTATTAGGTTGTCCGGAAAGTTCTCAGCGTTTTGTGCACCTATTTTTTGTACATTCACTGCTGATTAAAAACTCATTCTGCCTTGCTTCTCAGTAGCACATCCTGTAGAGAATTTCTTGCGCTATCTGATGGTATAATTGCCGTTTCACCATTGCTTGATAAACCCTTTTTTCAAGATTTTTCAAGCATGTGAAAAGAGCACTTCGGACGATTTTTTTCTTCGACTATAAATTGGGGCAATCCGCAATCGAAACAGCTCAACAAATTAACCAGGTGTGGGGGCCCAATAGTGCTAGAGAAAGCACTGTGCGGCAATGGCTCAACAAATTTCGTTCTGGAGATTTCAGCCTTGAAGATGAACCTCATAGCGGTCGACCTAAAGCAATATCTGACGAGGATTTTAGGGGATTTTGGAGGCTGACCCATCCCAAACAGTTCGAGAGATAGCAGAAGAGCTAGGCCTTGGCAAATCCACTGTTGCAGATGGTCTGGAACGCATTGGGAAGGTGAAAAAACTCGACAATTGGGTGCCCCACAATCGGAGTGACCGGCAGGAATCGGCACGTCTCGAGGTTCCTTCTGCATTGCTTTTGCGCAGCAGAAACGACCTGTTTTTGGACCGAATTGTGATGAAAAATGGGTCATGTATGATAACAGGAGACGTTCCGGACAGTGGTTGGATTTCGACGAACCACCGAGGTAATTTTCAAAGCCGAACCCTCACGAAAAAAAGATTCTGGTCACGGCTTGGTGGTCATCGGCTGTGTGATCCACTATAACTTTTTATCACCAGGCCAAACCATCACAGCAGAACCCTACTGTGAAGAAATCGACGAATTGTACCGAAAATTTTGTCAGATGCAGCCAACACTTATCAAAAGAAAGTCCGATTCCTTTGCATGACAACGCCCGCCCACACGTTTCACAAATCACTATCCATAAATTGAACGAATTGGGGGTTGAAGTTCTACCTCACCCACCATATTCTCCAGACCTTTCACCAACCGACTATCACCTTTTCAAACATTTTCAGAACTTCCTTGCTGAAAAATACTTCATCAATTAGGACCAGGCAAAAAAGACCTTCGTAGATTTCGTGGATTCTCGACCACCCAGTTTTTCCTTTTGATGGGATTTCTCGACTGCTGTCACATTGGCAAAAGTGTGCTGATTCGAATGGTGCCTATTTCGATTAAATCCGATGAGTATTAAAAAAGTTACGATCGTTTAAAGTGAAACACCCAAAACGCTGAGAACTTTCCGGACAACCTAATAAAAGCAACTCAAGAAAACAGTGATCACTTTGGAACTCGCTGGCCTTTTTCCTAACCACTAGGTAGGAATGCAGTCACGCCCCACCTCTTATCCTTTTCAATTCCTACACATGGGAGATCGTCAGCTTCCGAATCCCTTACTAAGGCGCAATGCTATGAGGTCAACTGACTCTTGGCTTTACTCTCGCGGTACTCTCGTGGTTCTTGGTTTCATTCTCCCAGAGACGGTGAATGGCCACTCGCACAATGGACTTTGAATCCTAGTTCCACTGCCGCTTATTGTAAGACGAAAAATTCTCTACATCCCACCTCCCCCCCCCCACAAAAAAAGCCACCAAAATGCTTGCGGTGTTGTCTAATTGTAAGTGGAGAAGACGCTGAGATGTATGCCTGAATGTCAATAGAAACTGTACAGTATAGATGACTTTCAATAAGTCATACGATGTCGAATAGAGTCATGGCCCACCTAGAAGTGGAATCGACGCTAAATCAACTTATTTCACTAAGATAACCTTTTGGCGGTCCGTGCTTGATGGTCCCTACCATTCAATTCCGCATCTGTATGCCCAACCCCGACCAGTTCGACTAAGTCATCCATACCTTTATGGTCGGTCACTAGAGTGGCCTCCAAAAACATAAATGAAGAGGTTAGTGTCGGCCGGCTTTCTGGAGCCATCTCCTCAGTCAACGTCAGACTTATGTTGTGCGGGAAGAGATAATTAGCGCTAAACACATTGCCGAACGACAGACAACTAAAGAAAATGAGAAGGACTGTAAAAGATGTAGTTGAAGGAAAAGATGGTGTGTGGGCTTATGTGAATCATCGTTGGGCCCTGAGGCTCATTAGTAGAGGCTAGCGAAAGAAATCAGGGTTGTGACGATCAGACACCTCGGAAGATATTCATGTGAGAGCACAAAGATTCCTCTCATAAAGTTCGTTGGATTTTCTCGAATTTGACCGTAGACATTTCGCCTTTAGAGGTGAAATAATACAAAAAATAATACAAAACGCATGTGCCCTTCACTGCTGGTGATATGAAAATCAATAGAAATATCTACATTATTGAGAAGGCAATTTCTCGCTTCGTTCTAAGCTCTTGGTACTGTAGATTAATTGCATGGGAAATCTCAAACAGTCGACTCACTGGTCTCAAAATCTCAGGGGAACCTGGTATTGACTGCATCGTTCCGTCTCAGCCATTCTAACGGTGAAAGCAGTTGGTTCATATTTTCAGTTGGACATTATTATTATCAATTATCAGAATCTATTTCTTATTATTTCTCTCTTCATTATAGTACTGTATTAGCGACTTGCAGAAGGGATTGATAGATATGGTGTTTTTCTGGTGGAACTCGTAACGTGATTGGCACTGATTCATCACCTCGGAGCGGATTCCAGTTTCAGCAATGAGAAGAAGTCAGTGGACTCGGTGTAGCGAAAGTGAACGAACGGCGACAGCAGCAAGCGATCTCACAATCTCCCTTTTATCGTTTAGAGACGGCTTTATGAGGAATCCTTGATGACGACATTCTCATGAGTTCCATTTAACAGTTATGAAGCTCGAGAATGCATTTGGTGAACAGGTTCCTGCTGGCGACTTCGCTTTTGACTTGAGGTTAATGCAAAGACTGCTCCAATAACATTACTTTGTGAACTGTACGATAACAAAACAAATAGCAGCTGAAGAGGGAACGGAGGGCGAAGGAACTTGTATGGGACTGGTTGGTTGCCGGGAAAACAGCGGCTACAAATTTGCATAAGAATCCGGACTTTGTTTGTTTGCGTTCAGGGTTCACGTGAGATCCATTACAAGTTCGAGGACTAAAGAGCAGGGCAATCGTTGTTGGGGATTCCTCAACAGGTGGGTGTATTTGTTTGGTGAGAGGGGGAGGGGTCGTATTTCCCTTCGAGCTTCTGGAGCTCTCGAGACAGGTAAGGTTTCGTAGTTTTTTTTTCCTGTTTTATGTGTACCATATACCCCTTACATATACCCTCTGAGTAAAAGCATCCCCCCCCCCCTCGCTCGACGGCTCGATTTGATGAGGAAGGAAGGAACAGAGGTGGGGGGGGTGGTCGTACCAACTCCCAAAAAAAAGGGGGGGGGTCGTATAGAGTCGACTAAAATCCCCAACCAATGATGCGCCTTGAGTAAAAGTAAAAAAATCTTCGGGAAATTCTGGAAAAAGTGGTACGAAGTTGGGGAAAATCAAGAATGGTGGGGAGCGGTCGCACTTTCCTCGCGATTTTTCCCCTTTCACATGTGGAATGCTTCGAACAACGCTACTCAGTCAAGGAGCCCTTCGGGATACATTCTAAGGAATCGAACAAATTTTGAACATTCTGCACTCAACCGATGAAACGGGGTAGCGGCTGCAATCTTCATTCAAGCGTGGCGGCGGCCGCGCTCCTGATATGCAAGGTATTTTGAATCTGAGATTTTCGTCTTGTCTCAGTTTGAAGTATGCCCTCCCACGCAACCAAGTGAAGTACGCAGCCACGCCTACTGCGTTTCAGAGATGTGGAGTTTATTCTTCGGAAACTTCCTTAGGATGATTGAAGGCAGTGAGCGTCATGGTCAGGGGCAGGCGGTTGCTGCCAACCTCACTGGTGGAAGGGCTGATGTGAGTGTGTGTGATCGAACGCTCATTTGCAGCCCTTCCGTCAATGACTTTGGCAGCCACCGCCCGCCAAATTTATGCCCAGCCTTTAATCGAGAAGGGCATTCAGAAAAGTATAGCGTGCTCGGTGCTTTGCCGCTATTGTGACCTCAAAGCACGGTCCGCGATAAGGAGCGTAGGTAATGGTGTTGAAATATGGAAGAGAAGTTGTCAAGTGACTCGTTTGTGAAGATAAAATGCCAAAGCGAAATGGAAAACGCCTTCGATCGAGTAAAGGTATTTTGACCTTCTTCCCGTCCAACAAGGAAACAATTGCACGGGAAAAAGGTCGAAAAACTGCACCTTGGGATGAGCCCAGTGGGTTTATTCCTTGCAGTGAACCCTATGACCCCACCGAAGACCACAGCATCCACTTCATGCTACCTGTCCAGCAGCACCTTTCAGCTGGAAGGCCGACTGTGAAGGCAAAGTCTGGAGGGGGAGTCACTCGAAAGAGGGAGGCCCCCCTGAAGCAACTTCAGCGCTCAACTTAGTTACACTCGAGATCCCTGAGATCGGGTAGGCGTGGCCGCATGTTTCAACTTATCCTTAAGGCGTTTACGCTTCTGATGCGATATTTTCATCTCGACACAATCGTTGTCGTGTCTCTGTCCAACACAGAACAAGATGACAGTTGTCCCAGACTGGAATATTCCACTAGTAACCAGTTCCTTACAGTGTTCGAATGCTCCGCCTACCCGATCTCAGGGATTTCGAGTATACCTTAGAACTTTCCGCTGGAAGCTGGAAAAAAAGTTGCCCATTGTGGGCCACTCTATCCCTCCCACACTATCTTTTACATCTTCATAGGTTATCGCGGACCATTCCTTGAAAGTGAAGCGCCGAAGTATCACTGCAAAGATGGAACACCGGAGGAGTATGGAGTTGTGTTCGATGTAGATGGTGGGGCGTGTCAAGAGGGGGAATGTTCAGCACTGCTCCAGCCAATATTCTTTTTTCTCTATTGGTGGGGAACAGGTTGGCTTTGCGCCAAAGCCAGCTTCACTGACACGCCCCATCATCTGCAGCGGACCTGTACCTGCTTCGAAACCGTACAACAGAGCAATGCCAGCGAAAAAACAGAAAATCGTGGAGCCAGCGGCTTTTGTCGGCTTTGCCTGCGTTTCAGAACTTCACTAAAAATAATTTTGGTTGAAAATGAATCCCAGTAAAGGGTGTATGTTGTTTGGTGGGATCATTTTGCCACCGACATGCCAAAACATGTTTTCATGAGAAGTGGCTCGGCTGGAACTCTCAACCAGTGCATTTCTCTGAGTGATTTTAGATGACCTGGTTATAGAGCAGAAGACAGAAGGCTACGCCTGAAGCTCATATGAGCTCAACTACGAAAGACGTTTTAGTTTAGTAATTTGGACGAGTTATCCGAGCTGATAAACGCTTACGATTAACTGTCACGTCAACGACAATATGAACGAGTCAACCACCACTCCCTATAAAAAGCAATATCATTCTGATTTTGAAAAGAAATCTTTTTGCACACCTTAGGTACAACCATCGCAGAGTCTCTCCTTCCCAATCTTAGGCAAAGTCTCCACTCTTTTGGTCAGAATCGTTTCCGACAACTTTGAGCACTAAAACCAGCGGGCATAAAAAAAACGAAGTGGCGTGAGATGGAACTTGTGACATTTTGACGTCTGGAAACCTCGAGAACCACTTCTGCTAACCTACTAACTTACTAGAAACATACTTTGCATCAAATGACTCTTAAAATGGCGCCCGGATCAACTTTGTAGGCAGGGTACAGCATCACTGTGTGAAACACATGGGGAGGTCGTACTTGGCCGCTGGGGAGAGGGGGTTGTATTTGGTCGTTGTTGGGAGAGGGATATCGACCACCATTTCACACATCACGATGCTGTACCCTGTTTGTAGGCGTCGCTAAACCATGCAGCGCTACAACTACAAGGCCGTAAGACACACTCGGACCACCTATGCTGATTCCTAGTTGGAAGACTCCTTTAAAGGCATCCAGGAAGAAAAGATTCGTGGGGCCCGTCAGAGCTCATCGTTCCCGGGAAGCGGCTGTTCGCAGCATTCTCGACCTTGACGCAACCCATAGAGAACGGCGCTCTACTCTAGGAGCGGTCAGCATCAATCCTCAGTTTTTTTTAACGAAGAGCGGGTTTCGACTCTTGAAAGGGAAGACACAAACGTGCGTCGAGTATGAAAAATTGGGATCATCGTTCCTTTGCTGAGGTGTTGAAGATTGGCCGAGTCAGGCACTCGAATTAAGGTCGTCACCCACTTGTTCCATAGTACGCTAGGTGAGCTGCAGGACGACCTTCTACCCTATGGTCAAAAATCATTTCGCATTCCTGAAGATAAGGTGAGGAGCAGTGCGTGTCCTTGGAGCGAAGAAGAGCCACTTATTCGTCGCAGGCATACGAATGGCAAGGGCAAGTGAAAAGGTAACTGACATATTTCGAATTCTCTCAATTCATAGATCGTTGCGTGGTTTGTCTAAAGAGATGGGAATGCTATGAAATGGGGGACTAGCTGCCCTCTATGCAGCACATGAAAATTAAACGAT
>MU914248.1:0-10266 GCA_036418165.1 Cooperia oncophora | reverse complement strand
TAGCATTACCTGAGTGTCGTCCTCGACCAAGTTCGCGCTATCCTGAAGGTGCAGCACTCAGGTCGCTAAAAAGAATCCAGAGGGAAGAAACAGATTCCTTTTTGCCGAGATTCTTATAGAGAATAATCAAAAGAGACAGAGGGAAAGACAAGTAGCTCGGTCATTGGTCATGGTTTGGCGGGTGGGTGGCCGTGATGCGATGCGGGTGGAGCACGCTAACGGTACTAGTACTTTTTTCACTCAAGAAATTTCACTCTACTGCTGCTACAGACCCATTCACCTTGCCCATGAAAGGACCAGGTTCCTAGAGACGTGAGCACAGTTTGTCTCCCAGGAACTTTGTCTTTCGCAACCTAAAAAACAAATCTTAGGCTGTGCATCGAGCTAGTCATTGATTCAGAATGACTAAGATATTGAAGAGGTGGAGTGGGCAAACGCTAAACCTTACGATCTACACTCCCCTTTGATGATCCTTACCCTTATCGTATGCGAGGTAAACTAGTAGCTATTGAAGAAAAGTGCCACACTCGAAAATGCACCAAAACGAGGGTGGAAGGTAGAGAATTCTAGACACTGTTTCGGGATCCAGCGCAACGCGTTTGGGAGGGGGATCGTATTTGATCGTGTCACACGTTTGGTTGCTCGCTGCATTGTCTCGGCATCAAATCATGTGCCGCACTTTATAAGTAACGGGTAACCGAATTCGAGCTCTCACAACTCTCCGAATTCATTTCCGTGAATGCTCCTGTGACGCAGGTGGCATACTTTTACAGCTGCCGGCCTGTGCCTCGGGTGTGTGACAGAATTGTAATTCGCCGTTCTATTGGGAGACGCTTACCATTGCAAATGACGATGGTTCCAGGTAGTAGATGGCGACAACACTCAATTCGGAACCAAAAATAGTCATGAATGCCTACGATGACGGGGGTCTGCATGAAGTTAGGTGCTAAAATCGACAGGTTATTAGGAGTTACCGATGGCGGGCCTAAACATGCCATCTCAAGCACTGAAAGCTGTGCCTGTTGTGTTCCCGAAAAAAAACGCCGCGCCCATCGCCGCGCGCAGTGGAGCGGCAACTTACGATTTTCTTGCCCGTCCCCCTTCCATCTGCTACATGGCAAGGAGTCGTCTCGCTCCCTTGTGATCCCCCTAGCCTTTCAACTGGTAAAATCTAGATGCCCAAGTTGTAGGATTTCGGAACAAAAAACATGGTAGGGTTTTGATCATAGCCTTGGTGAAGTTGGTCCTAGCCGTCAAAGTTCGGAGCTTTTAGATAGTTCGATGACGATAAAAGCAGACTGTTTTTCATTGCTACGTCATTTAGTGGGTACCGATGGCGCGCTCAACATGCCATCTAAAGCATTGAAAGCCTTGCCTGTTGTGTTTCAAAATGTGGTACGAGTATTTATGAGAAAGGAGTAGACCTTGTGCTCTCTTCAAGTAGGTTTCACAATAGTTTCCAAGACTCTGCAACAGTAAGTAGCAGAACGAGAATTCCTACACCCACCAACACTTATCTATCTGGTTTCGAAGAAGTTATTTGTCGTTATCCGAGGGAGGATTCTTTAGGATGAATTTTTTTTGTTTAGTTTTGATTCTCAGTCATTACTGCTCTTGCTACTTTTATCGTTACGAGCTGTTTTGAATCGTGTTTGTATTTTTTTGCTCAACATATAGCTTTCCTTGAAATGGATTAGCGATCTGCTGACCTTGTTAGATGGATACCTCATGTGTTTTCGTATGTAATCAATTGGAAAAATTGACAACCTCATAGAACAGTGGGCGAACCATTGAGGAAGACGTAATGGTAATCATGACCCCAACCATACAATTAGCAAAGACTGCGTGTAGAAACGCTAGACCCTTACCGACCAGCGGCCAGTTCACATATAGGTGGTGGGCAGACCTGCAGCTGCAGAAGTGCGCAACATACATCATTTCGGAAAATTCGCAGAAGCCTAAGTGTAGGGAACAATCAAGAGTGGGAGGACCTGCGTCATTGTTGTTTCTGCATGCGTTGCCTGTGGATGAAGTTCGGAACAGCATCTGGCTATGACTATTCTGTAGAAGTGTGCCGCTTTTGAGCAGCACGCTTCGTACGGCTGCGGACCCATTCACCCAGCACATGACAAGTATCAGAACTTCCGAATGGAGCGTAACGTGTATTTTTAATGACCTCCTGAATACATCAAGCCATTCAGAGTCATTAATAATCGCTATAGCGACCCCTCTCCCCTATTAGTTTTTTGCCGCGAAACCGGTAAAAGGTTGTTCGTCGCGGACAGCACTACTCCTCCAACGCTACATTTTCAGATTCTTTATCTGATCTCGGACCACTCCAGCTGTTACTTATATTGAAGAGAAAAAACAAGTTCAAAATTTTTTGAAAGGGCTGAAACAGATCGTCTTTTACGAAAGCTGGGCACTCCAGTGGCCAGGGTCAAACACGACGTCTCGGATAGTCACCCAGCTATTACGACTCCCTCCAGAACGGGGCGTTTATGCAATCTCCCCCACTTTATGTCGGGACACTAGTTCCACTTCTGCAGTTGTGTTGCGTGTTGTGAGACTGGAGCAATGCATGACACAGTAGACTTCCATGGAGCTTTTTCCATCTTGGAAAAGTGTGTGGCTTCCACGTGCAAACGGCTTTGGGAAGCGGCAGGCGGCACTCGTAATCCATGGGTCTACCTAACTTACACCAAAGCTGTCGCATACTTTGGAGTTGGTCTGAAACTAACGTAGAAAACTATTTTTTTTCAGAAACTGGCTTTTAATCTACCGGTGGACACGACTTTGTTCAGGCATAAGTGGAGTCAGAACCTTCACAAATTCGGGAACTAGAAGACTTTCTCGATTTTCTATGCCACCTGTCTGGATTCATGATATGAAGCTTCTCCTTAAGACGCTAAGGAGAAGCTTCATATCATAAATCCTGCTGCTATATCTCACCATCTAAGCCACTTTATGCAGCCATTCTGCCAAAACTATTTTATGACTTTGGAATTCGTGAGAGAGCGATATATCAGAAAGCAACACAACTCAAACCTGCAAGGTGGAACACTATTGTTTTCAAAACGAGCTTTTGATCTACGGTGACATGAACTTTGTTTTCAGCGCATAACACTGAACTCAGGACCTTTCAAAATCCGCGGAAACTTAAGAAGACTCCTCGATTCTCTGAGCCACCTGCATTTCATGGTAAAAAGAAGCTTCATATTGTGAATCCAATGCTCACCATCTAACCCATTTTATGCAGCCGTTCCTGCCAAAAACTTATGACTTAGACTTAGACGTATTGGCTTCTTAGAAATCTATGAGAGAGCAACACAACTCAGACCTGCTCTGAGGAATTCACTTTGATGCTCAGCTGAATTCTCGTTATTTGAGCGTAACTTAGCGGGTGGCCTTTTGGAAAAATGCTAGCTGCAAAGAAATCATTCACTGTCTGCATTAAGAACCTACTGACACTTAGGTAACGAAACTGAAGAATGAAAAAGTCGAGTAATACCAGGAGGGGGCATAAACGCTTGATACCGCTGTCCGAGTGGGGTCTACGGACAACTCGAACTCAATCCCTTTGAATGCGTCGATCTTCTGTTTTTCTCTGCACTCTCTCATTTGGATAGCATTCTATGATCACTGTAACCTCACACAATCTAGCTTTCACATATAATAGGTGGCTTACCCACCCGGAGTCCCGTTCCTTTGCAAAAACCCAGATCCTGGCTCGCCAGAGGATTCTTGCGCATTTTGATGTTTTGGGGACAGCCGCCATTCCCTCTAGCCCTGTCTGCCGGCACAGGGGCTTTCGCCAACATCCGAGCGGCACTGAGTCCGCAATTACAACCCCTCTCAAGATGTGAGACAGAGCACAGACCACATCAATCGTCTCAGTACTTTGTTTCATGCCATCTCTTTCAGCGGAATCGAACCGAGTGCTTATTCATGGCAGAAAATGCTTGTAGATCAATCAGTAGAAAATATCTGAGGGTCAATCAGGAAGGCAGTGCATGTAAAAAAGGGCAAAAGCTGTCGCTGTGGCTTGGTATTTCCGCGCGCGTTGTCGCGTACGCTTCTGCGACATTGCTAATAAATACCGAATAGTTCGATAGCCGCTTCTTCAAATTCTCGATCAGTACTTCTTTTTGACACAGTTTCACAAGCACTATGCCCCTCGTACTCTTCCTAAACATTTTATTTTGAACCATGCCAGCGAATGGACAAAAATATTTCATTATCCCTGTACAGCTGTTAAAGTGACGACTGGAAACAGAATTCATCAACTAGCTCCTTTTGTTCTATGAGCGTCATTGTGTTTGAATTTATTAAAAGATCTTTTATGAAATAAATAATCCTCTGTCTCAGATCAACGGCGAGTTCCGTCCTCGAAGAAGATTCCTCCGTCAATGGCGCAGTATTTGGGACAGATACCACGCTCTCCAGGTTGTCCGGGAGGTCCCTGTGGTCCGGGTTGACCAGGGTTACCGTCGGATCCAGGCTTTCCGTCGGGTCCAGGAGGTCCCTTAGGGCCGGGTTGACCTGAAAATTCTCTTCTTTATTTATTGTCGTGCAGTTTTCAATTTCAGTTCTCGCATTCTTTCATGCGATTTAGTTTTCGCTACGGATTGGTGCGGGTGCGGACTGGATAAGCAACAATCTCGCGATGGAAAAACTCGCGAAACCCACATTCTCCGGTCAGCGAATCTCTAGTATGTCTGATTGATCCAATGAATAAGAAATCTCACCTGGTGCTCCATCAGTTCCGGGTTGGCCACTTGGTCCCACTGGTCCTTCTGGTCCAGGATCACCGTTTGGTCCAGGCTCTCCTGGTTGAGGTGCTTCGCACGTTGCTGGTAGTCCAGGCTCTCCAGCATCTCCTGGTGCTCCGGGCTTTCCGGGAGCTCCAGGTGGTCCTTTGGTCCTTGTTCTCCGGGAGCAGCATCTTCGCCTGGAGGTCCTTGTTCTCCGTTGACTCCATTGTCTCCTGGTGCTCCAGGAGCTCCAGGAGGACCAGGGGGTCCTTGTGGGCAGGGCTTGCATGGAGGAGGAGAGACTGTATCACATGGCATTTTCGGTGGTCGTCCGGGGTTACCGGGCATACCAGGTGCACCAGGTCTGCCTGGACGTCCTGGCTTACCAGGAGCTCCTGGAGCTCCAGCGGCTCCTGGCAGACAACATCCTTCACAACCTGCGTCATAAGGTGGTACACTGCTTCGCGGTACCTCAGGAGTATGAGTCTCTTCGCCGTCTCCATAGCCTGTCTGCCTGGCTGTACGATTGTGAGGCTGTTGGAATCGCTTCAAATTGTGCACGTCTGCCCAGACATCCTTTGCTGATCCCTGAAAGTGGACAATAAATTAAAGTTGCAACGGAGGCCATGAAAAAAGGTTTCACCTTGCAAAGAATGGCCTCGTTGTGTAGTTGTCGACGAACTGTATGCACATAGTTGTAGACGATGGGCAGAGTAATACAGACGGACAAAACGGCAATCACGGAGAATACGACAGCCGAATAGGCTACGAAGCGATATGCCTTGATCTTCGTATCGATATCCATGCCTGCTTCAATCTTCTCGCGTTCGCTCCTTTTATATCAGCGATAGCGATCCGCCCTCACAAAGGCGCTTTTTGCACTTGTACACGTTCCGGGCGGTGGGAGGAGTTGAGTCGGACGACTTTCGCTTAAAAACGCCTTGATGTTTCCGAGACCGGATAGCTTTACCACGGAGCTCGAAAGCAGGCTCCATCAACGCGACAGCTCACAGTCACTCCCCATGAGGAACATAAGCCTTGGGAGGCTGTGAGAGCTAGCCACAGCAAGGGTATGTACGCACCGCCCAGAACTGGTCAGATAGAGGGTTCCCATTATTTTTTAAGGGTTGAAGTGATTGCCGTCATCTATTTCAAAAGCCCCTCCGCGACCCAATGAAGATTTACTGAGCTTTCTCAACTGAACGTCTCTCTAGAAGCTACTGAAGACCCCTCCAAGGACACGAATCCTTAATCAGACCGTGAAAAAGCGAACTAAAAAGCGGAACGTGAAAAAGCGGTCACTCTCGCTATCCTTCCCAGAAAGAAAAGTCTGCGAAGTGGCCGTATCAGTTCCACAGTGAAAACCAATTTTTTGGATATTGTGTTTTACTTTTCCTCGCGTAACCGTCGAATGTTTTCGGAAAATTCAACTTAAAGAGCTGACACCTTTCGTCATTACTTGGAAGGCGGAAGCTTCCTCAAACAAGTAATCCTCTCCGTAATAAGGAGCCAGGGCTATGCACTTGCCATAGAAGCCTATGAAGCGCCAGTACTTTCGCATCACCGTCTGGGAGCGAACTATGTAAGGGTCTGTCCATCCTTAAACACAGAGGTTTTATCTTTGTAGGATCGACATTTATCGTTCTTTCGTAATTCGTCTCCTCTTCTTTCGTTATTTCTGTCTAGTCTTCTCGCCCGCACATCAATATCTCGCCTCTTCGAATGTTCGTCCAAATATAGGGTTTTGTTCAGAGCGTCTTCGACGGTTTTTTCAGCTTTGTTCTTCGATGGTAAGTCAACTAGCATCTATAATGTTATATCTGCACTCAAAAGATCTCTCGAACGTGGGAAGGAAAAGGGTCACTAAAATGAAAGCGAGAAGGATACTATAAACTCAAATTGTTCTGGGAGCAACCAGGAATCAGTTTACTGGTGGACAGGCCCTTTCGCGATACTCGCTTCCTCCCATAACGGTGTCTTTTGCCACTTCCTCATTTCGCTTTGAGCATGGGACCCATTGTTACTGAGGGACGAAATTCATTGATTTCCATATTTTTTGATAAAGTGGAGGGGTAGCTGTAACACGCAACATGGGCAAAACTGGAATTACAACGACAGTGTCAAAGGCAACCAACAATAGGCTAAGAGGAGGGAGCTCGTGGGTAAGTGTAAAAAAGGTAATCAGTCCCAACTACATCATCATTTGAGGTGAACCCGGTTGTTCACAAAGTGTCTTTTGGATGTTACCCCCCCCCCTCTCCCACCTCGTCAATACTATAACGCCGAATTTTGGCTTGGCTAAGGCGGTTTCTGAACTAATTATGACGAAAGTATCGGTGCGAGAACTCGTCCTTCTGCATTCCCACAGCGTATCCATGAAAAAGTCAACTATTTCTCAATCACATGCTAGCAGGAAGCGAAATATCGATAGTCTTCGCCTAGGAAAAGGAAGACAATAAAGATTGAACCTCATTTCACGGTCACAATGTTGGCTACCAGTATCAACCCCAAGCCCTCACGTTCTATGAGGTAGCTTGCTTCGTTTTCCATCGGTATGGGAAAGATGGTAGAAGCCGGCGCTTTCAATAATAAGGTTCCGGCGGCTCTAGGAAAAAGAAAAGAAGCGTTGGCTCGGTGGGAAAGTAACGGAAAGTTGGAGTTTACCAGTTTGAAGGCACCATTCGCGATAAACTAAAGCTAGAACTGTTTTAGTTTTGATAACTGCTGTTTAACGCCGCAGTGCGCGCTCGTAAGTTATCACAAGAATGCTGAGATATTGGCAAAAGTCGGACCCGGGACGGGACTTGAACCCGCATCTCCCGCTTACTACCGGGGCCTCCTTTGCCTTCTCAGCTCAATGGCATTTAGAGCTAGAACTCCCAGTTGTAGAAGGTGACAGATGCCGTACTGCTTTCAAAATAGACCCAATTAAATGGACCCTTGACGGCCTGCATTGCCCAACTGAAGTGATATTGCCGTGGGCGGCCGCTGGAAATGTTCAGTTCCAACACTTAAAGTGAGTGATAAATGAATTTTTCAGAGTACAAACAAGCCAGGTCTGATACGCTATTGTCAACGTGAATTGGAATTGCCAGTTCCACTTTTGTAACAATTGAGCCTTCTCGAATCTCGCAGCTCGTACGGCCACTCTCAATCCTCGGGTAGTTTATGTTCTGAAAAGGGCTTGAAGCTGGAAAAGAGAAAACAGGCAGTTTCGAGTAGAAAGTACTCGTGTGTTATTAGTTTTTTAGACGTTGGTTCTCTCGCCAGAAAGACCTGGTGAGTGAAGTAGATAACTAAAAACTTCAGAGCCCACGTGACCGAATTTTCTAGAGAGCTTTCGTAAAATGACCGGGTTTTCGTATAAAAGAGTGCCAAATCAGGAAACCACTATCAAATGTTGAATCATGCAGTCAGCTCAGCGTTCAACATCGTAAAAGAGTGCGTAAGAGTAAGAGGATTTTCAGTACCGAATATTTCGATTTCGAGTACTTTCCCACCAACTTACATATAGCTGATATAGCTCTCAGTAATCACTTGCGTCTTTTTGAAATATCACGAAGACCCGAATCACTCAGGGGAACTGTAATGTATGTTCTCTGGCCTCACACGATTTTAGGTTTCATCATAGATGCTCTACTGGCTCTTAGTTTCTTTTCTTGACTCGTTGTTAGTGATGCATTACATCCTGTATCCATTCGGAATCGGAGCTGTATTAGAGTGAGCTTCGGCCTGAACAGTAACTCCGAAAGCCAACTGATTATTCATCCTCCCGGATGATAGAGGTACGCTTGAAATCCCTGGGATGGGGTAGGCGTGGCTGCGTACTTCAACTAAATGTGGCGGTTGCTGTGCTTTCCGTGAGATATTTTCGTTTTGGCACAGTTGTGGTCATGTCTCTGTCTGACGCTGAACAAGATGACAGTTGTCACGAACTGGAATATCCCACGAGTAAACCATTCCATGCCATTTTCAAATTCCACGCCTACTCCGTCTCAAGGATAAAAAGATAACAATTTGCAAACCCTGGAAACCGGGCTAGCTGAGGCGAAAATAATCTAAAATTCGATTTTCGGACCATGTGCGAACGGGAGTGTCAGTGCACAGCCTCATCAGCTTCCCAACGTTGATAGGGTGATAATATTTTTCCACGAAAATTATTTCAAATTAACAGGGGAATGTTTTATTTCGTGTTGGTTGGGAGTGAAAACGATTCGGTTCAAATTTTCGAGAAAGAAGATCACGCTATCTGTTTCGAGTGCGTGCTTGTTTTTTGTGCGCGGTGAAAATCGCCCCTTCATCGGCCAATTTTTTTCGGACAGCGGCAGGTTAGAGAACTTTTCCTTTTTCTCGTAGAAATTCGGAACCCGATCAAGGCGGCAATTCAAAGGGGATTGGACATTATGTGGCATTGTTATTGTCGGCTTATTTTGGCTTGTTTGTAGGCACACTGGCAAGCAAGCGTATTCAGTTGTTGGTCTGGAACTGCCTCTTAACGATGTGGATTTGATATACCACGACGGGAGGTGATATGAAAAGCGTATTGCATGAGCGGAATCCCGTTGTTGTCCAGTTTCGCCCACCACATTTCTGTCGATGTCCAGGCAGCCAGCGATCGCCGTTCGCCTAGGTAATTCTAAGCAACTCCCATCAATCGTCACCTGGGATCGCCATGGCTAACAAAAGCCCCACGTCATATTTGTCATTGGACGACTCAAAAAAAACAATATAGATGTCAGTGCTTTCAACGGAAAGACATGTTTCATCCCTTTCGGGACTGTGTTGGGAAAAAAGCCACCACTTGCTGACTATTTCCGCTAAGAGATTCACAATAAAGAGTTAATGAAAAGGGCGGGGGGTGGAAGTCTAACCACAGTCATCTTGAAGTGACTACTGGTAGACTACTCCCTCTCTTTTCATTCATTCTTTTCATTTCTGTTATGACCCGAATGAGAATATGTCCTCCAGACAACAATAAATGTAACAGCTACTGTTAGCCACTACATCCCCCCTACTAACCAGGTCAGTACTACCCTTCTTACAGGACAAGGAAGTTCAAAATCCAAAAATCCACATTATGCCAAATAATGTCAACGAACATGGTCAAACTTTTTTAGACAGCAAAGTATAAAGAAAGGAGTGGGTAAAAGTAAGAAATCAGGTTCCGCAAGCGTCTTAGGTGGAGTAAAGTAAGCAACAAAGGCGAACGTATGCCCTTGCAAGCAGCTGGTAGTACAGCATTTCCCTCGAATCCCAGAATCAGCAAAGGATGACCTCCTTTGGGTGCATGTCTAATTTTTGAGTGACTTAAGTGAAAATTCATCCTAAAGAAAGCACGATGGCACGATGGGTATTCTATTCGTATAGTACCCAACTCTCAGCTTCAGTAACGTGGTCTTTGAGAACGTCATTCCAACGCGGTCGAAAAAGGGGAAACTAACGGATGGATTCCTGTATATCGAGCCATCTGTCAGGCTTCGCTCGAGACTTCCATTATAGACACTTGGTACGC
>MU914246.1:5541-22571 GCA_036418165.1 Cooperia oncophora | reverse complement strand
CCCTTCGACCTACCATCCTTCCCTTGTCAGAACTAGGGGAAGGGAGCAATAATGGAAGTAAGATACCTTCGATGAAGTAGAATAATTTTGAAAGCTATCTGTAGCCGACGAAACAGCCGGACTGTACGCCATGTGTTCGACATCCAGAATATATTGGCATCACAGAAAGCTCTGAGTCGTGGACATTCTGTTTGGGAGAGGCAAAGACCTTCCTGCGCTAGCGATGCTCAACCAACGAACGATCGTGGTCATCAAGAAACGAAGGATCGCGTTCTTCTAATAAGGAATGATGGCGAAATGGTCCCCTTTCTTTCGTATCGGAATGTTTACCTTTGAACTCACACGAAGTTTTTTGTGAATGTGGTCTATACCTGCAGCGAGAGTGTGCGCCCACAGAGCACATGGTCCACAGCTTGCCAATAATAGGCGTGCCAAGTTGGTACTAGTTCCCTCGACTGCCTCCTGAGAAGTGTTAGCGCTCGTTGCGATTTTTTTCGATTTGTACCGTAGCCCACAGAAAGTTCGGCTCCTGCTCGGTCACAGAGGGGATACTAAGCAATCACTATCCCTTCGTTATTGGCCCTGATTAATAATCGAGCTGGAACTGCTATAAATTTTATGGCTAGTAATTTCAGAAGAAACAACTAGTTAGTACCAGGTACAGGTACAACATACTTTGCAACCGTGTTCTATTATGAAAAGATTCTGAAAAGTATGTAGAACGGTCATTAATTCAATAGGTTGTCCGGAAAGTTCTCAGCGTTTTGGGTGTTTCACTTTAAACGATCGTAACTTTTTAATACTCATCGGATTTAATCCATTCGAATCAGCACACTTTTGCCAATGTGACAGCAGTCGAGAAATCCCATCAAAGTAAAAAACTGGGTGGTCGAGAATTCACGAAATCCACTAAGCTTTTTTTGCTTGGTCGAATTGTCCTGATTGATGAAGTATTTTCCAGCAAGGGAGTTCTGAAAATGTTAGAAAAGGTGATAGTCGGTTGGCGAAAGGTCTGAAGAATATGGCGGTTGAGGTAGAACTTCAACCCCCAATTCGTTCAATTTATGGATAGTGATTTGTGAAACGTGTGGGCGGGCGTTGTCATGCAAAAGAATCGGACCCTTTCTTTTGATAAGTGTTGGCTGCATCTGACAAAATTTTCGGTACAATTCGTCGATTTCTTCACAGTAGGTTCTGCTGTGAATGGTTTGGCCTGTGATAAAAGCTTATAGTGGATCACACCAGCCGATGACCACCAAGCCGTGACCAGAATCTTTTTCGTGAGGGTTCGGCTTTGAAAATTACCTCGGTGGTTCGACGAAATCCCAACCACTGTCCGAACGGTCTCCTGTTATCATACATGACCCACTTTTCATCACAGGTGACAATTCGGTCCAAAAACGGGTCGTTTCTGTTGCGCAAAAGCAGTGAAGAAGAAACCTCGAGACGTGCCAATTTCTGCCGGTCACTCAAATTGTGGGGCACCCACTTGTCGAGTTTTTTCACCTTCCCAATGCGTTCCAGACCATCTGCAACAGTGGATTTGCCAAGGCCTAGCTCTTCTGCTATCTCTCGAACTGTTTGGGATGGGTCAGCCTCCAAAATCCCCCTAAAATCCTCGTCAGATATTGCTTTAGGTCGACCGCTATGAGGTTCATCTTCAAGGCTGAAATCTCCAGAATGAAATTTGTTGAGCCATTGCCGCACAGTGCTTTCTCTAGCACTATTGGGCTCCCACACCTGGTTAATTTGTTGAGCTGTTTCGATTGCGGATTGCCCCAATTTATAGTCGAAGAAAAAAATCGTCCGAAGTGCTCTTTTCACATGCTTGAAAAATCTTGAAAAAAGGGTTTATCAAGCAATGGTGAAACGGCAATTATAGGGGGTTTATCAAGCAATGGTGAAACGGCAATTATACCATCAGATAGCGCAAGAAATTCTCTACAGGATGTGCTACTGAGAAGCAAGGCAGAATGAGTTTTTAATCAGCAGTGAATGTACAAAAAATAGGTGCACAAAACGCTGAGAACTTTCCGGACAACCTAATAGCACATCATCGTGCTTCAAGAATTTTTTTTTGCAAAATGAACCACTCCTAATTCTGTCCCTTCTGTACAACATTAATTACCCCCCCCCCACCTTGCGTCCTTCCTTTTTACTAGGGTCCCCAAAAAGGTTATTGTCAAACGAAAGGATAAATCACCTGAGAATGGCCCTTAGGCGTTCTTCTTGAACCCTAAGGGCCATTCTCAGGTGATTTATCCTATGATCTGCGTGGACTTCGCATGTGCAATCCGTTTCTAGGAGATAGACTGGTCGTAACTGCGTACTGAGTGGACTTTGGAAAAAATTGATAGTTCCTACCAACGAAGGGATTCGTGGTTTGCATTCGAAACCTAATTACCATTAACTGAGGAAACTGAAGCCTGACAAAGTCTAGTAGTAGGAGGCAGACATCCTTGATGCTGTCACACGTGACACTAAGTCCGCAGTCACGACCCCTCACAGTGGGATACAAAGTGTACGGCAACCGAGACTCGAAATAGATAGGATCACTAACTTTCACATTCCTATCGGGGTGCGTGCTGTCGCTGAGGCGAGCTTTTGCGAACTATGAACCCCCCCCCCCTAGTACGACCTCCCTCCTCTATCCTGCCTACCATCTTACTGACTTTTCCTATAGTTTCCTACTACCATCTTACTGACTTTTCCTATAGTTTCCCACCATCCTACCACTTTCTTCAGGAACTTTCTTCTTTCTTTCACTTTCTTCCAAATTGTTTCCACTTTTTTTTTCAAACATAAATTCAGCGGTCGAGAACGCGTGCAAGGGGGGAGGGGGGGCTCTCTGTAGTGCCTGGACTTCGGCTTTGCCCAAACTAGATTCAATACGCGAGACGCGGAAAATTGCGAATAGAAAAGAACCCAAAGAATTTTTTTGGGCTATATTCGGACCTACATTAATGGAAAATCCTCAGCTATGTGGATAGCGCGCTGATTCCTCGGGCCAAATAAACTGCTTCCAGCGACCAAATGCTCCTCCCTCCCCTCGTTTGGGATTCCCCAGCGTACGACGAGCTCTGGTTCCTACAGATGAACACGATGATTAGATGTACTGAGACAGGGCCGCACACCCTCAGCTTATCACACATATTCACCCCCGAGAGAGGTCCAGAGCATCACGGAATGCCCGAACACTATTGTTTTCTGCGCTTGCCATAAAAGGAACAAATTCGTTTTAGAAATTGGCGCATCGAAGTTAAAGAGATTATGTCACGACACAAATTCCGTTAGAACTCGTTTATCCAACTTCCTGCTCGGACTGGAGATTGTAGGTCTGCCTTTATATGTTGGAAATGGGAACACAAGGTCACGACGCGAGGACTTCAGTGTAAGGCTGGATCGTAGGAGGGTATGGGGGTAGTGTACAGCATCGTGATATGTGAAATGGTGGTGTAGGTACGACCCCCCCCCTAAATGAGAGTCTCGGTACGACCTCCTCCCTTCCCCAACACCTAGCTACCAATTTCCCAACTTTCCAGTTTTTTACCCAAAGATTTTGCTGTTCAATTACGAAAAGTTCAAAGCAAACGGGTAAGAATTTTTTCCAGTATGGAATTAACATTTTCTATAAAAAGCCACACGACCATTATCTCTCCCAACGACGAAACGACCCTCCCCCCCCCCTGCCCAGCGCGGAAACAGACTTACGACCCCTCTTATTTTACTTTCACACACGATGCTGTACCCTGATGGGGGACGCTGGGCTCGGTTAAGAATAGGTAGCCACGCTGTGTGTGTCTTGTTGAATCCCATATACCGAAGATGTTAAGGCAGATATGCGCGAACTTATCTCCATTCCAGACAGTCGATTAGGGCGTTCCATGCTAGAAGAAACAGGGGGCGGGGGAGCGAGAGCTCGACAGTGAAGAGAAAAGCACAAAAAACATGCCGCCTATCCTAGATAGAACCCCATTTTGATCCCAGTTTGTACGTGCCCAGTTAACTATCTCCCTCATACGCACATTAGATTCATCGATCGAGAATTTACGATCGTACAAGTGACGATTTTCATAGCTTTGTCGTACATCGTCAATCTCGGTTTTCTCCAACTGAGAAGGCTGGGCATTGGAGACGGGTTGGAGGCGGAGTCACTGGGAAAAAAGTGGAACCAACTGAACCTCTCATTTGGCGGGGGGGGGGCTCCAGTTGTTCGTCGCGGACCACTCTAACCTCCTGACGCCATATTTTCAACTTTGATACCCGATCGCGGACCGTGCCTTTAAAGCGGTGTTTTGAGAAAAGTAGTGTGCGCCAGCAGTAGTGCAATTTTGAGCCTCAGGGGGTAATGACGAAAGTGGCTCGTATGGATAAGAGGCGAAACGAACCACCTCTACTTCCTTTCTCTACTCTTCTAACTCCATCGTATTTGTCTTCTTTATTTTATTAGTTTTGCGTCAAAGACAACTCCCGCCGATCCAAGTGGTGGGTGTAGCCGTACCAGTTATAAACCAGTAGCCCATAGGTAATTCCTCAGCAGAGAAAGAAACGAAAAAACCCTTGGTGACCCTCTGAACAGAGGCCCCTTTAGCAGAGCGGCGGACGCCTTGGACGAGTTTGTCGGACGTAGGCAAGCCCGATCGGCAGAATTCTAGGTGCAACCCCATAGGAAATCGTCCTCCGACGCTCCAGGCAACGCTAGTACGCACGCGATTCCGCTTGTAAGCCGTTGTCTTGCAGAGTTACAGTACGCGGTTGCACCGCGTACTGAAACTCTGCAAGACTCACGCAAGTACTGTAACTCAAAACTCGCGCGTCTCTGGCTTCGTTGTCTCGCCATTTCGAGTGAGGGAAGTAGTATTTTCTCTGCGAATGCGAAAAACGATGCCAAACGCAGAGGCATTTCGCGGACCACCTCATCGCAGGAACTGTCCTTAGGTAGATGCGTTAAAGTGCGAGGTTGCTCAGGTGTTTCCGTTCATGCTCTAGCGGCTCCGTCCAGTATTATTGTCTGCTGTATCGCTCGTTTGTGTACTCTTTTCCCCCTCTTCCCTAACCTCTCTCGAATCTCAACGATTTTCCGCCTGTCGCTCAGAATCAGCTGCAACAATGAGGGTCTTGCTTAGGTTGTTTTGGTTTCCTTGTTTCCCTGCTCACGGGTAGGTGAAGGAACATAGACGTTGTCGTTCTTCAACCGCGCTACCTGCGACCTCCAAACCCGACATATGCCTTCACTTCATATGCCTTCAAGCAGGAAGCAAAAAAAAACCTAAGCAGCTTTTCTTACAAGGGAAGGATACCAACTCGTCCTGGCCATTCAGAATGAGATGTATACTCCTAGAAGCGTCTTCGGACGCTGATATCAGATCTGACTTCCAAATCTGCTAAACGACTCTAGGAGAGAAGTTACGGACCTTTTTCCACTTGCAGGCCTAACAACGGCAGTGCGCATCCTTGCCCATACTTGCGCTAGTAAACGCCCAGGTTCAAATGTGTAAACTCTAAACGCCTTGTCACACGGTCAGGTTTATTGTGGCACCTTCCTTCTAAGTATTCACGCCCAGGTGCGAATGTCGCGCCACTCCAGCAACACCGCTTTCGCCGCGTTTGTGCGCATAAGAATTCTTATTGGATGCATAGTTGTTCTTCTTTCGCGAGCAGGGAGCTGATTCCGCATAGAGGGGTGTACCATTTTCGCAGCAGGAACGTCAGTGTGAAGGCACCCATGCCGTACTTCCTCTCATTGGCCCTACCAAGTTTCGTTGGCTCCGCTTACCGATCCACCCACCCATAACAATGGAAGACCCCGACTACAGCACCACTGTTCGGAGAACTCATCCGATTCCATTCTCCGCTCACGCTCTGCTCGTACAAATGCGCTCGTGTTTAATTGGGGCATTGACGACGACTTTTTTTTGCTTTTTTCACGACTGACTTTCTTAGCATCCCTGTTTGAGTTGCTCTACCCAGATTATTCGACCGAGGGCTCTGCTTTCAAGTAGTCTTAGTTAGTTTTCCCCAATTTTTATGCAGCCACTTTTTCTTTGAAGCTCTGCAGTACTTCGAAAGCCCTTTTCAGCCCAAACACCTGAAACAAACTTCTCTCGCCTATTAAGAGTTTATGGAATGTCCTCATAAAAGATAAGTCCTCCATATTGTACTTCGAATGAAGCGATAGGAGCATCAGCACCGGTCGTACATTTGTGGGCGGACGGGCTCGGTGGGCGTCCGGGCCGGAAGGACGCTACAAGGGTTTCCCAGGGTACCCTGCCTGGGAAAGGCGCTACTCAGCGGCTGCTCAGGGGCGCCGCATTCTTTTTCGCTAGTTCATTCATCCTATACGTCTTGGGACTTTTCGCGCCGCTCGCCTTTAACTCGCAAGGAGAAGGCGTTCAGTCCTCCTCAATGGGATCTTACATAGGATTTAATCCCCGCTGCTACTTAACACTCTTCTTCCATCGCCCTTCGCTATCTTTACTAAGGCGCTAAATCTTGGGTGTGTATACTTCAAACACCCATCAGCTAAAAAGGAAATGGCAAGCTAAATGGGGCATACGCTGGATCAAAGTTGCCGAAATATTGAGTTGCACTAGGGAATTGCTCTGCTTTATGGTGCTGCTGTTTCTTCCCAGGCAGCTTCCCAACAGTTTTTCCAGCAGATGTCTACGGCGCATTCTGGCGACTGGGGGGAGGGGGCATTCTGCACTCCGAGCCATCTAGAGAGCTCTTTCATGAGCAAGACAAGAGTTGACGGGTTTTACCATGGTGGCTAGACGAGCTCCAGCTTCACAAGAGTTCACAGGTTTCACCAGAGCGGAACTTGTGAACCGGAACTAGTAAAGCAGTGAAGGTATAAGATGCCCCCCCGTCGCCGGACAGGGCCCTATGTCTACTCATGAGGCCCACTTGTCCCAGGACCAAACCGGGAAATGGACTTCTAGAACTCTCTGAAAACCCGCTATCACCCAACGACAATGCGACTCTAGCTTTTTTCAGAACTTTCTTAATCAGAGGCACAGATTGAGCTGCGCCGACGCCATTAGCCTTTCACTGCTCATGGGGATACCCATTATGACTTAGCACACGTTATAGTTTACGATGAAAAGGACATAGGAGGTGAAGGGCAGTAGGACTCCACCTGTCTGAAAAAACAGCAGGTGTTTCATCAGGTGAAAGCTCATTGTTGGTTGCTATGGTGGTAGTCTAAAACAGCGTCAACTGTGTTCTGTAAGATTTATGAGTTCCAGCTGGTCTCTTGAGACTGTTCCAACCAAAAACCTTTTCTTACCGTAGATTGACATCATGGCTGCTTCATGAACAATACAGTTATCAGCCGGTGGTGGCAAGTGGCGATGCATGCGCAGTAAGGGGTTGAAAGTGCGAGTTGTGCCGCTTGAAGGCAGTTGGCACGATAAGTCCTCAAGATGAGTAGGATAATACGCCTGGCAGGACGGAATTCCGCGCCCCTGAGCAGGCGCTGTGTAGCCTTTTCCAAGGAAGGTGCCCTTATAAGGCCCTATCAAGCTGCAACATACCGACCCGAACCACGCCCACACGCCCGCCCGCCCACAAATGGACGACCGTACCTGATGCTCGTATTGCTTCATTTGCGAAGTAAAATATGAAGCGAAGGGATTGGTATGAAGCGGCCGCGGTGCTGCATGGATATATGAGTACATACGTGCAGCCGTACCTACCGTAGCGGTTATTGGCAAGATGCCTACGGGAAACTCGTCCGAAATTGCTTTTCGAGTCATTAAGAACGAAGGCTTTTTTCGCAGGTTTTTGACCGTTTCACTCCGGGTTTTCGCCATTTCCCCACTATAGAATTCTGGATCAAGTACCAAATCATCGTGTCAACTGCCTTTAATCACTTTTGTTCGTTGCCGATACGGAGCCTGGTCCCAAGGGCACAAGGTTTCGGCGAAGAAAATTTTTAGCCAATACGCCTAATCAAAAAAGTCGTCGAACGGAAGGAGCCTCTTCTCGGCAATTTTCATAAAAAGTAAATTTGCCATGCAGTCGACTAGAAGGAATATGCAGCGCTACTGAAGCGGGAAGCATCATCAATCAGAAAAATTCAAAAATTTTGCAGGACCAGATATAACCCCTTCCTTAGCAACCGAACACGACTCCCTTTCCGCCCTGGAGTCTGTGCACCCTGTAGTCTCTACATTTTTCCAGTGACCCTTAGAAAGGGTTCAGACTAGCGTGAGGGAGTGTCAGACAACTTCTTCAGAGAAGGTAGTCCTGCCTGCAGGAATGAAGGATTTACTGATTTTGCAGCGCAAAAATACACAAAGGACGTACCACTCGCGATGGATCACACGTCATGACCACTGACCACGGCTACGCCCAACCTTCACTTCTACCTACTACCTGATGGTGCGTTTGTTCCATTGCTAACCCCCTCAATCCCGAATGGTGTCCCAAATAAGAGCAATTGCAAAAAATGTCATTTGTCTTGATGCCAGCGGTGCATTGTCTAAAGGAGTCGGCAAAATCGAAAGTACAGAGCCCCACGCGGAAAAAAACAGTCCTGTCACGTTTGTTTGACGGAAAGTCCATCGATGACGAAACGGAGTGTCGCAATATTCCCCCATGAGACTCACTTGTAATAACCTAGTGAGAATATATCCATGTTCTCTCGGATGAAAATCACTTGCTAATTAAAGTACTCCCGAAATCGACTCATGACTTGCTTTTTAGAAGGCGAAAAGTACTTATACCAAAAGTACTGGTTACTGTTAAGGTTTGCAAGTGCTTTCCTTAAACAAGACTTGGTATACTTTTGATTGATGAGTACTTTCTACGAGGTAATTGTACCGTTGCGACTTCTGTCGTCCGTTCTCTTGTTTTTTCACACCCTCGATGTGAAAAAAAGTTCGAGCTCATTCAGGATAATGTCTAAGGATAAAGTCTTCGCCGTTGATCAATCCCTTTGTGGGATGCGGCACGCATTCTACTTCCATTCAGAATCGTAGTGGCTGAATGCGATGTGGCCTATACAATGACTTGCGGTGGCCAGCCGATGTACAAGTCAGTGTTTTATCCTCCCAGACGAATCTGGTACCAATTTACCGTCCCCGGAGGGTAGAAGGCTTGGTTGACCTGGGCGGGAGCCGATCCGGCCTTTGACCCAGAGACCGTGCGCGTGGTAATCGTATCACTTGTAACCGCATCACCTTCGCCTAGGCATTTACCTTCAATTCCTATAAAGGAATTGTTTGAACAATTCGAAGAGAATTTTAGTGGATTCTCTATCGCTGAGTACGTGTTCCGTTGAGTTACCTACCATAGACGCAGGTGCTGCACTCTCCAGGATGGCGTAGTAGTATGAAAACAGCACTTGGATACCACCCCTACAGTCCCATTCCCTGCAGTTTTGAGCGGAGAAAATGGCATGCTACTGTGGAGCAATTGAGATCGCACATAGGAAGGATCGTCCTTGGAGGTGAGTCTTAGGTTTTGCAGCTTCGAGTACAAACCAGAAAATTTTTATCATTTGGCCGCAAAACTGGGTGGCACCCCTTTTTGAGAATGAGTAAACAATAGGGTTAAGGCGCAATGGCTGACTTTCTTCGCCCATATGATGTTTCCTGTGTTCCTGCGATTGCTCCATTTGAGAAACCACCGTGACCTTTATAATGAGTAGGTGGTTCAAACCATCTGTTAAGATGGTTAAGTACAAAACAATATGGAGCTATAGCGTGCGAAAAGTTAGTTAAGTCCTTGTAAACTCTCTCACTTTAGCCTGAAATCGGAAGTTAATAGGGTCGTTGTCGGGTTACCATAGAAATAACGGCGTCATTTAAAAGGCTTGTAAATTCAGGAGTGATTACTTTGAAAAAAAAACTAAACTCACACACTAGTAATGGCTGCGAGAGATGGAAAGTACAACTCTACTGGAACCCGTTTCCTGGTCACAACGTGCGCTGAGCATTCATCATCGGAAGGCAATTGGGGTGATAATCTGAGCGCTAAGGAGGGGTGACAGCGAAAAAATTCCTTAAAGGCAGTTGGCACGATAAATCGTTATACAGGTGTAGGATTTGTACAACTGGCTTAACAGAATTCCGTGACCTCGGACAGGCGCTGCGTGAAGCCTTTTCCAAGGAGGGTACCTCTATAACGCCCTATTGAGCAACAACTTTACGTCCCAAACGCCTTCCTTGCCCGCCCGCCCACAAACGGACGACCGTTTCTGACGCTCGTATTCATTCATTTGCTGAGCAAATTATAAAGCAAAGGGATTGGTATGAAGCGGCGGTGATGCTGCATGCATATATGGGTACACATATGCATCCGTACCTTCGGTAGCGGTGATTGGCAAGATGCGTACGGGAAACTCGTCCGAAATCGATTTACAAGTCACTGAGAACGGAGGCTTTTTCTTCGCGGATTTTGACCGTTTCACTCCGTTCTTTCGCCATTTCCCCACTATACAGCGCCCTACTAGCATTTTAGGCTAAGTAGGGAATCATCGTGCGTGCCTTAAGTCGCATGGTCTGCTCATATCAACTAGCGCCCCCCGTCATTTCCTTCTGTTAATTGTGCTCACCATGATAACTTGCAGTCAGGAGAAAACAGCTCTGGGCTCAGCACTAGTAATTGTCGTCACCGAAATCGGCTTACCGTAAGACAACACTGATGTGGTTCGAAAATGTTCTTTGAACACCTGGAGCATCTCGAACGCAGGCCCATATGGCCGAGTGCAATTTTCTTCTTTAACAAACAAATGTTCTGACCTAGTTTGGACCTTGCCTTTTCTAGACCAATATGCAAAAAAACATATTTCTTTTAGACAGCTGCAAGTTAAAAGCTGTTGGTGTGGGTGCCAGCTAGCTTTTTATGCCGGCAACTTGAGCGAAGCACTGAATGAAAGCGGATGGGGGTAACGAAGAACTACTCGATGTTCCTCCGCGACGCGCCATTCTCTCTAGGACAGTGATCAAGCAGCGACACGCCGGTGACATGGTTCTCTGTCTCCGCCCATCCGTCCACCGCGAAATACAGCTGCACCCTTGGATTCAAACGTTCTGATCACCACTAGACGACACATACAAAGTGCAAAAAGAGATATCTGGGCTGCACTACTCATTTTGGGCGGGGCCACCCCACTGCGGCCACTGCCGGATTCCAGTAAATTGAAGGAGCGATTGACAAGCCTAGATAGTTGCGATTATGCAAATTGTTAACTTCAAGCTTCACCTGATCCCCACTTTCAGCCTCCGGGACCTAATCCTCTCTCCTTCACCTTTTCTATTTTAAATTTATTTCTTTGCAATGCTCGTTATTTTCTTTTTAATATTTTTCTAGGAACTCTGTTCTATTAATAGCGCAAAAATTCTCGCTAAACGTAGTCTTGGGCAATACCCCAATAGGTGCACGAAAAATCTTCACCTACCATGCAAACGCCAGATAGTGTGCTACGGGGACATGCACGTTTAGTTTTTTGTAAAAATTTGTTCTGGTTGAGTGAACCGCCCATCGGGAACCCAGATAAAGACTCCACTAGCGGTAGGGCAATTTTGACTCCGGCCACACGACATACACCTGTAACGGTAGTCGGTCGGTGGGAGGCGACAAATCGCATGTGTCTACGACACCAACGAAGAAGGCAATTGCTTTTGGAGCGGATGTGAAGGCTTGAAAAAACGAGGAAGAAACCTCAAATACATCTAGAACGAATCCAGTCTAAATCGAGATGCACTGCCAGTGATTGTGGTGTGCCAGCCGCTACTCACTACCACCCTAGCGCATTCACTTCTCCAACGTACAGAATCTTTCATGACCGGAGATCGCGTTGCAAGCTCTATTGTGACAAGCTCCAAACAGGCAAAAACCTGCAGAATGCAGGTACAAACTCAATTACTTGGAAAAGGCAGTTTGGGCAATATGGCACGAGCCAGATTCTCTTCGATTGCTGAGTCCACATTCACCTGTAGATTGATCTTTTCTTTGAGGTGCCTCTCCTCTCTACCGCTTTGGAAGAGGCCACACGTATGAGGTAGGCACAGTGTTATGTCCAACTCCGCCCACACCTTCAGCATAGGTAACGCCTTACAGCCTAGAAAACTTCTGAAACCTTGTGAAAATCTGTTGAGTCGTTTGAATAAATTTTCAGCGATAATCGACATTATTTTATGCTCTTTTAGGCATAAAAGCCTGCATGTGGAGTCCCGATATAACGAAAAGGGAAGATCTATGAAGTGATGAAATGAGCAACGACGAACGAAACTCTATGAGATGCGCCATACAACTGAGCTCCTCCAGAATTGTAAAATCATTCGTATGCGCTTTTGGATTACTCGTTGGCCTGAAAGCGGTTGGCACGAAACAGTCTGGTACTCTGTCTGGAATGGTAGCAGGGGTGCTAAATAGCGAGAAATGGAGAAAAATTGAAGTGAAGCGGTCAAAAACTGCAAAAAAAACTTTGTTCCGAACGACTCGGAAAGGAGAAGTTCCTCATTGGCATCTTGCCAGTAACTCTACTTCGCAAATAAGTAGAATACGAGCATCACGTAAGGGTTGCTCATTTAAGGGCGGCGGTGTGCGGAGCGCACTGGGCGTCCGCGCGTCGGTTGTTGCTAGTTTGATAGGGCGCTTTAATGGCACCTTTCCTCAGGAAAAAGCGCTACGCAGCGCCTGATGCAGTCGGGTTCGGAATTACCGTCTGCCAGGAGGTTTGTTTATCAATCCCACTCGTCTTTTAGGGATTTATCATGCCAACTGCCTTCAAGGGCGCTCTGGTACCCAACGACAAAGCAGTTTTTATCCTTCCTGTCAGGGAAAATTGAAGATAGGCTACAGACTTATATAACGGATCCATTTCACAGAGTTTATTTTTACCCACTGCACTACCGCCAGCTTTCACAAATATTTCAGAGCAGAAGAAGGACACATTCCGCAATTACCGGGTAAGTGGTAGGCCGAACTGAAAGAATTCACGGTCACTGCGGAATCCACACTGGTGCTGTCTTCGTTCGCACCCTACATCTAGGAAGATCACACGATGCGGACGGCACAGTGATTGTGGTCTCCGCCCATTCGGCCACCGCGGAATATATGCAAAAAGAACTGTGTAGAATGTCGATTGAGCCCGCGATCTTCTGCATCCTCATACCCAATTGCTTTATAGGAACGATTAGAAATTGCTTCAGAAGCTGATGGTTCGAGTTTTCACTATAATGCCTACCCTGGAGGGTTAACCTGCACTGAAGATTTCCTAATAGCGTACTTTCAAGAACTAAGCAAATATGAGCTATAGAATTATAAGAACTACGGAACTACGATTCTTAAAATGTTATTTTTGTCTGGAGCACGGTGTCCATAAAGCACCAGAGCGAGTTTGAGCCCCGTATGAGGTCGAATGTTTTGCCCATGCCTCTGCATCTTTGTGAAAGCCGCAGAATGCCGGCATCTTCTTTGTAGTTGAATTGAACGAAGTTCAGTGATTCAATTCTCTACCCCTCTTTGTCTTCCTTCAGAGTAATTGGAAACAATCACGTCCCAAAAAGGACTTCTCAACGGCCATTCGACGGCTTCACTTCTTCTGAGTTTTGCTGAAACCACTCTTCTCCAAAAGTTCCAACCTTCCTTTTCACATCAACGTTCTCTGGTGGATCTCATGTAGATCTCTTAATGCAATAAGTCTGCTGCCAATGGAAATGCTAGTGACCATTTTCACCTAACTCAATCCCGAAAAACACTTCTCCTCCAGCGCTGAACCTAATCATTTCAACCACTTCCCATTGTTACTCAGCAGTCTTGGAGTTATCTGAAAGCGCCCATGGCTTTAGGGCAGATTGGCCTGTTCTTCGGATCTGGTCTTAGCCAGTCCATCTCTCACTCCTAAGCAATGCATAGAAACTAGGAAAATGTGAAAATGAAAAAAGCAGTGACGTGGGACGGCTAGAGGGCAGTCACTCCATATTAGCAAATGAAAAGGATGAGGCAGTAGGAATAATTCCGGTATACCAGATTAGAAGGCGGGTTCCGAGAATATACGGTTTGCTATGTAAAGCGAGCGTCGCAGCGAACGCTCGTAAGGTCTGCTGCACTTTGGGACTGTCAGCGAATAGATATCGTCTATCTCATGGGAAGCTCGAAGGAACACACACTGAAAACTTTCATAGATCCCGCCTCTTTCTGTCTATCCGCCGCAATAACTCCTGTCCTCCGGGGCCAGTACCAAGATGGTAGACTGGTAAGGTAGTAGATAATGGCTTGCAAAATAGCAGCATAAATGGTTTGTTGGACCTCCGAAATTCGCAGCGCTTACCGCTAGAGTATACTATGAAACCCAGGTGTTACGCCATAGATAGGAGTTCACATTAATTGGACAGGCTTCGGTCCCATATCAAGCAGAAACGTCATGGAGTCCATAAGCGGAACAAAGGTCCGTCAACCAATCCTGCTGAACTTACCGTTCGATTGTCGCTGGTTCTTACCTCCCCCACCAACATGGTCGAGGGGACCGGTGGATGGGTCGTTCCGTAAGAGACGAGGTCATAGTGAGGGAAAAATATATCCACCACTCATAATTCTCCAACGATGTTCTCTGGGGGACTGTGCCTGGCTCGTGATACTCTAAGCAGCCAGAAGTGTCCTGGGCGGAGTGAAACATTAACCTGCACACTGCACACAAGTTCGCCTACGCAAATCACAGAGGAACAACCACTCAAAAAGGTTTGTGTCATAGGGAGCCGATCTACCCTACCAGCTTTTGCTTCTTTTCCCTCATTATCAGTTTAGCCAACAACCACTGTGCGAGCACAGGCTGTGTTTTTCTCCAAATATCCACTTGTGCCTTCGTCCAGGGTTCGTTGAGCCGGCGCAATGGCACTGGAACGGTGCCTAGAGCGAGCACAATCGCAGACAGTTCCTTTCAAACACTGAGGCGCCAGGGCAACTTCCATAAGAGGAATGAAAGGTTGCGCCTTCTTTTCGAGTAGAATCCATTAAGCTCTTCTGGCTCGCCACAGGGACGAATGAAGACTTTGCTAGCTCGCGTTCGGGAAGTCGTTGAGCAACTGGCGACAGTTGATGCAGGTCAATAGCACTGGACAGGTGAACGGCACTGAGAGCAGCCCTCGTCTGTTTGTCCCGTTTTTGGAAATTGACATATAGCTGGATGGGACACTCCTACGCAACTACTTTCACTGGTAGCGCTCTGAGAAAGGCTATTTGGGCTTTGGGCTGCTGAAGTTATCCAGCAGTCACGCAGCCATATCCAACCAGTACCGAATTGCTTCAGAAGCTTTCAGCAGTAGCAGTGCAGCGCTCCTCCATCTCCAACGTATGTAATATCGAACAGGACATGCAGAGTTGCTTCTCGAGGATTTCGCGAAATCGTGAGCGTCCAGAGGTAGGCACGATGGCGAATGCACTTTCACGAACGACTTTCCGTTGTCGAGACGAGCTCTTCAACTTCCTTCAAGTGGCTTATAGTGCTCATCGCGTTCCTTCAGAATATCACGAATGTCCTTCCAGCACCAAACGAATGAAACCTAAGGAATGCGACTGGGGCTGTGGCGACGACCACGACGACGACGACAACGACGGCTGCGATATGTCGTCGGCTCCGCCCACTTGCAGTCTCACACATAGACTACCCGACAGCGCCCGCTCTCGGCTCACATACACACACAGAGGCAGTCAGCTCTATCTACCGCTCCTCCCACCACTGCTCAAATCGCCACTGGCGTCTTGGTCCACGTCGTGATGGTTTGATCAACGACGAGGCGACTTCGACGACAAAATATGCCTACAGTGCTATTATTAGTCCTATTCCTCTATGTCGCCAGTACTGCCAGTGGTCTGATTTGTTTCACTTGTGTCCAATCGCCCGGTACTACTCAACTGGATAATTTTCGAGTCTCTACACGACTTGCTGCCCCGGTCTGTCGTATGGAACCCATACGATGTGACCGGGATCAGGACGTTTGTGTACGAATTAGTATGCATATTGGTAAGGGCTATTCAGTACTTGTAATTCAATTCCTATTCTATTGTTTTATTACGCCCTATCGCTCTAGTGAAACCTTCAAAATAGGAAAGTAGACTAACTCCGGACTTCAGGCTTTACCCGCATTCCCCAGGCTCACTCACCTACCGGAGCGACCATATTTTTGTATAACCCAAGGCTTTCTTCTGTTCTTCGCTTGTTTCGCAGTTTTCTTTCCCTTTATCAACTTATGCATGACTATTTCGGTCCGGCGATGCCAACTTCACACCTCCCGTCATACTTAAATGTCATATACAGAGCCGGCAATTTTTCATATGGTGGCGCTCTAGGAAACTCAGCGACGCATCATCAAAAATTCTGCACTTTCCATGTTTAACACACGTGAATAGTCACCGGAATTGAACGAATAAACACTAGGTGCGTTGGTAAAAATTACTCAAACGCGAATCAATACAATGCAATTACATGTTTGTCCTTTTTGTCTCGAAAAACCATCAGATCACCCATGTCTAACAAGTTCGCGCTTCCAATCACCTTGGCAACTGTAGCAGTGGTTCGTAGACATGGCGCAATCACTGGCAACTGAAACTCGAAAACTCTAGGGAGTATAGCGGTTCACTCGAACCATTTTGCATCTTCACAGGAATTAACAGGTCTCACCGATACGAGACCTGATATTTGACAAGATCTACCACGAGGAACTAGCGAATGGGCAAAATGCTCCCTCCAAGCCGAACAGCGCCCTGACCTATTCCTCCCACTCTTTTTCTGTCTTGCTTACTTTCTCAGTTTGAATTGGCAACGAATCAAGAGTTTCTTTCCTTTCGGCCTAGACGAAAATCTTCACCAATCAATGCCCCTCCAAGGCTACCAGCGGCTGGAATAGCTCTCTCGGTAAGACCTGACATGTTTCATGTTTTCACCAATCTCTCCCTCTCCTTCACTTTTATTTCCACATTTTTTTCACGGTCGATTTTAGTGCGAATAAATCCCCCACCCTCTCCTTATTCTCCCATGCACTCTAGAAAAACTCTAGAACCTTCTCAGAATTGTACCGTAT
>MU914245.1:0-12904 GCA_036418165.1 Cooperia oncophora | reverse complement strand
AGGGTGGTCGTACTCACACCGACATTTCGCACATCTTCATGCCGTACCCTGGTGGCTAAACGCCCTATCGCAGAGTTTCTGCAGTGAAGTTGGCACAACTGCCGCCTCTAGCAGTCGTGCTCACTGCTTCTGCTTTCTGTGGGTAAGTCCGACGACAACGTTCGGGTCTGCGGGGCGCGGAAGCATAGATAACTTACAAAAGATGGAGCCCAAAAGTTTGAAAATTTTAGTGGGGAACCAAGGGGTTCCACAGTTTCAGGGCACGAAAACTCTCTCATCTCCAGTCACTTATCTCTTTGCGGGGAAACTTTTCAAGGGCGGAAAGAGGCGAAGTGGGGTTTTCAGGTCAAGAAGGACCTGCTAGCGCTAAAGGAGGATCAACTGTTGATTAACCAGTTTTCCACATCACTATACTATGTGCCTCAGGGATGTGGTGTAAGGGACTACCGCGTCTCTGGGATTCGGTGTAAGCTACAGTGCCTGCATTGTGTGCAGCCACTGTGGCTTACACCACATCCAGACGCGGTAGTCGTGTCTGCGTACATTATTTAACGTGTTCTGGACCTGTGACACACATGGTGTGTCATACATTTGTCTCGATGTGTAATACTTGGTCATTTTGACTATTTCTTCATGGTATAATGTTGCCAGAACACATTTTCGTTAATAGAAATATGCTCCCTCATAAACGATCGGGATGAGGCAGGAAAGTACTGGTGAACTGTAGTTGGAAAATGATGAAAAGATAGAGAGATGGGCACAGTACGGCGGTGCGCAAGTGAAAGGAATGGTCCGCGATGATCTACGAAAATCTAATAGGTTATGTGGGAAGGTAGTGCGGTCCTAGAGTGGACAACCCTGTGCCAGTTTCGCGGCGGAAAGTTGTACGGTAAATTAAGGCGCAAAGTTGCTTCAGTGGTACATCCCTTTTTCCAGTGACTCCGCCTCCAGACTCCGCCTCCAAAGTCGGCCTTCCAGCCAAAAGTAATGCTCCCGGGCAAGTATCATGGAGTGGATGCATTCAATGTCTCTTGTAGAGTCATAGGGTTCATTACTGGGAATCAGCCGACGGGAATCGTCCCAGCGCGCGGTCTTTTCGGTCTTTTACCTCTACAGTTGTTTGAGGCTAGAGGAGGCCTGACGAATGCGTTTCCAACGTTCCCTTTGGCATTTTCTCTTCATAGACGGTTCACTTGGCGAATTTTCTTCCACATTTCTGCAACATCACCTAGGCATTTTATCGCGGACATTAGACATGGCGCAGGGTGAGCTAGGAGGGATATTTCATTTGATACAACTGTCTTCTTGTCTTGTGCTGGACTAAGACTTGATGAGAGTTGTTCTGCAAAGAGAATGCCCTGCCAGAAGCACAGCCACCAGAGCACGTTCAAATGAAGTGCGCACTCGCGCCTACCCTCATCCCAGGGAACTAGAGTAATCTGTGGTAGCTCATACTATCGATGGAAGCGACTGGGCTGGGGAGGGGGTTTGTAATGACAAGCCGAGAGTGGGCGTTCCCAAAAGTAGTGGTGCGAGCCAAGTATATACCCTCATACTTCATGTAAGGCTCCCTTGGAAGTGAAAAGGTTTGCTGCCCAAGAATGATCCTATTTCCCATTCTTTCAATTTTGTCAACCACAGCACTAGATCTAGGGATAGCAGTGTCCGAAATAGTTGGGAGCACTTCGAAACACCGCAGTTCGGCGACGGGGGGGGCATTTTGCACTTTGGCAACTTACATCGACCTGCACCTATCTAGACAGCCTCTTCTCGAGCTGACAGGTTCTACCATGGCTTGACGACCTTGCTCCAGCTTTAACAGGCTTCACCAGGGTGAGACTTGTAAACTAGAAGTAGGGAAGCAATGAAAGTACAGACCCTCCTTCCCCCTCCAGTCGCCGAACCGCCCCTTCAATGCTTTTCATAAGTGACGGAACATACCATTTCCAGACGATATTGCTCAGATTATTCACATACCTAAGATACACCTTTCCTTATAATCGAGTTTATCGAAAGCAAAGGTGTAGGAACTTACCGGATTATAGTCACGTTGTGGAATGTAGTCGGCAGACAAGCGAGGCTCCTTTGGAGGTAGCTTGGTTTCAGCTGCAGGTTTAGTGTAGGGAGCTGCAGGTGGCTGCCTTGAGGCAGTATGCACACCTGCCTGCCCTGAGGGAGGCTGCGCACGTGAATGGATAGACGGAGGCTGCGCCACCGGTTTCCCTGGAAGCTGCACACCAGGCTGCCTTGGAGGAGGCTGCGTTCTTATCTTCTTTTTGTCTAGTGTTTCTTCATCTGGTGGCGTTGTAGTGATGCGTGTGATTCTCTTTATTGTAGTCGTTGTAGTAGTGGTTTCAGTTGTCTTACTGGATGATCCTCCATCAGGTGAAGCACGTTGCAAGTCTGCCGCATCCTTGAGCCAAACAGAGCTGGATACGGGAGTTTTGTGTGATGAGCAGTTGGGCTAGTCATGTCGTTAGCCAACACTTTTCTTCTAACTTCAGTTGTCGTGGTGGACACTGTAGTATCCCGCTTAGGAACTGGTGGTGAGGGTTTCTTGGCCACTGCAGGTTTCCGAAGTGGAGCTGTGGGAGCTGGTTTCTTTATTAATCGGCTTTGACCGATCGGCTTAGGAGGTGAAGTTTTCTTCGGCGTGGAGGCTCTGGCGGTCCTCACCGATGAGTCTGTGGACTTTTTGGTGATTGGAATCTTCGTCGGTTGGGAAGGTTGTCGTGGAGGAAGATATATTTGGAAATTCGAGTGTAGAGAACCTGACGGACACGCGTCCATCAGCTTTGGTGTTGTGCTTCTCCTCACTTGAAAAATTTTAATAATCAGAACAGCAATTTCTGAATAACTGTGACAAGTATCGGAATTACCTCTTGGAGTCCTTGCACGCAAGGCTCTTGGAGTTGTTGGACGCAAAGCTCTCGAGCTGTCCTTAGGTGTAGTTGGTCGAGCAGCTGAACCTTTTTAGTAGTCAGAGTATGATATTTCTGAATAACTGTGACAGTATCAGAATTACCTCTTGGAGTTGTTGGACGCAAAGCTCTCGAGCTGTCTCTGGGTGTCGCTGCTCGAGCAGCTGAAACTTACATCGATGAGTAAAACGAGTAGAAGAACTGTTTGGAGAAAGGAGGTTCCACCTACTTCTGATGGACGATTCCTCTCTGACAGATTTCTGGGATCGGATGGACGATTCCGCTCTGACAGATTTCTGGGATCTGATGGACGATTCCGCTCTAACAGATTTCTGGGATCTGCTCCTTGGCGAAACAGAAGGTCTTCTGCCTAAAATCTTATGCATTTTCTTCAGAAGAAAAGTAAGTAGCTTAAAGGCACTTTCCGCGATAAAATAAGGCTATGACCTTTCAAATGTGTCAGACGATCCGGAAGGAGATTGCGGAGGCTGCGCTACCTTTAGAAAGTGAAAATCCGCAAGAATTCCGCTTCAAGCTAACCAATTAGGCCCAAGGGCGCCCCTTAGGCCCATGCCCACCGGCTGCTAGCTACTAGCTAGTAGCCACTATGCTATCTCTCTCCATTCCGAATGGTGAGAGTGAGGTGATACGATAAAAGAGCTGATATCTTTATGATAACGACGAGTGGAAATTCGTACAAACATGCGTAGGATAGAGCGTTGTAAGCATCATATCATATGTAAATTATATAGACTGTGTATTTGTGACCCACTGTTGGGTTGCTGGGGACCGGAGGCGACCTATCCCGAGGCTAATGACCAGGGGCTCATTAACTGCCTGAGGATATTGCCAGGAGCAAACGGATGACCCCTCAGGTACCAAAGGGTCGCCCCGCCCCCTCTCGCGCCACCCATATATAGCGAGGTCATACAGTATTACTTACTCTTTCTCTTCGCACTCACTCGCCTCCGCCTGTCTTCAGTGTCCCAACACGGGACAACTATTGTACTGAATAAATATTCCTTCTATCTGTGTTCAACAGCAAATCTAGTCAACTAATACACTACTTCGGAATCGAAGTAAACCACTTGGGGGCCAAGCCGAACTGGATTAACAGTTGAACTTGCAGATAATCGAGCTGAAATGTCTAGTACAACAAGCTGCAACGAGCACGAAATGGATCAAATCGACGGCACAAATCCTCTAAACGATTGGAACGCAATCGGAGTAAGTTGCGAATACGAGGACATAAATAAGTGCTTCGAAAACATCCTGGTTCAGCTCAGCGAGGTACTAACTGACCAGATACGCAATTTCTCAAGCGCTAAAGCGCGGAATCATTTCTGGGAACCGTACGGGAAACAGTACGGAATGCTCTAGTCAAGGTCAAAAATCATCTAGAAGGAAGGGAGCAGTCAACAAGCTCCTCGTTTTTCGATGAGGTCCAAATGTCAGTAGAGGAGTTGCGCGAATTTTTGCCTACTGTCAGCTCGCACAGCCGTACCCTCTGCCAGATCGCAGCAAGACTCGGCTGCGAGCTGAACCAGGTAGCTGAAACAGTAGATAAGCAGTGTGTTAGAGTAATAGAGATGGAAAACAGCTTGTCCTCGGCACTGGCGGCGAGGAATGACCTCGAAAGTAAGATAAGGATATTGCAGGCGCAAGTTACTCAAATGGCGGGTCCGTCAATGTCGGAGGCCCGAAGCGCAGATGTTGCCACCGCAGGTGAGGAAGTTAATGACTGGAACAATATTCGCAGCCATTACACATCACTCAAAGACAGAGAAAATTCTGTTCAGAGACGGAACGAACTCCACCACAAGAGCGATGGACCTCACTGCGTCCCAACAGCAGCGTCGCAAAAGTCGTCACGGCAGTGCTCGCCGGAATCTTTCCGAGGATCGACGAGTGGTGAGTCCCTGTACAGTACCTACTATTCGAACACTACTAAGGCACATGCTGTGGACCCTATTAGCATGTTTAGTGCTTTTAAGGAGGTTTTTAAAACCCAGTGCGTCGCGGATGTAAGGAAATATAACGGAAAAAATTCCTTAAGCGAGTTTCTTCGGGCAATAGAAGTGAAATTTCCCGCCACGTTGTGGAAAGACTCGGATAGACGCGACTTGCTAGTGAACCACTTAGAGGGGACGGCTCTGTCACTCTATAAGGGTTTCTCAGATATAGTCAAGCAAGGGACCTTCAACGGTGTCGTTGAAGCGCTCAAGGCAGCGCGTAAAAATCCCTGTGATCGACTGAGGGATATCAAAGAATGGGAGAGTCTCTCCAAGAAAAACGGCGAATCTGTCGTAGATTTTTGTTGCCGCATGGAAGATCTGTCTCGAAAAATACACCCGAGCAGCGAGTGGGATTTTATAAGAGGGTCCAAGTTGTACTCCTGTTTTCAACACTGGCAAAATTCATATTACATGATGGCGGCATTGGATGCGCCAGAGGGACGAGTCTACGAAGAGGTGAAGAGAGTTGCCATGCGGCTGGAAAAGCTGCAATTCGATAGCAACACCCAGTTGCGTTTCCAGAAAAGGGGGTTTGATCGACAAGGTAGCGACCCTCAAAAGACTCCCTCTTTTAATACGACCAGTGAACAAGCAGGAACCCTAGCCAAGTCCATACCCAAATGCAACTTTTGTGGAAAAAGGGGACATCTGGCAGCGGACTGCAGAAAAAGGGAGAAACCCTCGAACCACAAGTATCGTGAGAACGGTCACAACCGCAACTATAACGATACGCGAAACAACGCAGCTGGAGGTAGCTCGCTTGTAACGGAGTTAGACAGGTGGTGTAAAACTGTCCAAAGAAAAGGGGAAGACCCAAAACTCCAGTCAGGCGCTGTAGGTAAACCAAGCACTTGTGAAGTGGAAATTTTCGGTATTACAGCAAAAGCGCTCGTAGACACAGGCTCTGTGATTTCGATTATCCCTGTTGGGCTCCTCAAGAGAGTGCGCGAACAAGGCGCTGATCTTGATGCTAAGGCACACATCGTAGGCGATGGGAAAACAACGTAGACTTTTCGATGCGTCGGGGAATGCGATGAGCTTCCTTTCGGAAATAAAAACAGAGGTAATGGTCATAGGAGCTAGCACGGCCTGCGTGCATATGCACGTGCAGCAAAGTAACGACGATACGTTGTTATTAGGTACTAATGCTTTTAGAGAACTTCTAAACTGCCCATGGACTACCAACCAGCCTATCGTTCCCCTCCCACGCCCCACCCAACTCTCCACCCAGCCCAAACTACGCACCCCCATCCCCTACGTCCACAACGCTCCCACCCCGATACATGCCCACCTCCCCCCAACCTTCCCCCCCCAACACGCAACGCGGAATGGCTTTGCAAATCACCCGTGTTCTCATGCTGCGTACTCAGACAGGAGGGTAGTAGTCGGGCCAGGTAAAGTAGCCACAGTAAAAATTTCTGGTGGATTTAGCAAGGGAGCTTGCATATTTTGGTCCAAAAATCCTCGTATAGAGTCTGGTGTATGCCAGGTAGATGAAGGCAGAGCTGAACTGTCAGTTATTAATAAAGGTTCAGAACCCTGGGTAATAGGCCGAGGGGAGGACCTAGGGAGGTGGTCAACGGAAACTTGGGTTGACCCCAGGATAGCCGATATCCCGAGCGATATGATGAACCTACGTCAGCCCACTGCGTTACAGGATGCGCCGAAAACGAATCCATGTACTTTTGGACATGCATTGAATAAAAAATCGAAAAAGCTGCGGAACTTACCGATGGAAATAAGTTAGGGTGATTGCAATATATAGCGACGTTTTTCAATTTGATAACGACTTACGCAAACGGATTTAGTCACTCACGACATTGACGTGGGTGATCATCCACCCATCCGACAGAAAACAAGACCCGTCCCCTACGGAATACGTGCGGAATTGGGTGTAATGTTGCGGGATCTTAAAGAAAGAAGGGTGATTGAGGATAGTCAATCCCCGTGGGCATCCCCAATAGTATTAGTAGCCAAGAAAGATGGGACTACTCGATTGTGTGTCGATTATAGGGAGGTCAACAAGGTGACGAAAAAGGATAGTTACCCCCTACCGCCAATCGATATCACATTGCAGAATTTGCAAGGAAAACGACGATGGTTTTCATCGCTAGACCTAGCTAGTGGGTACTGGCAAGTACCCTTAACCGAAAAGGCAAAGGAAATTAGTGCGTTCACTACAACATCAGGGCATTTTCAATTTCGTGTCCTCCCTTTCGGCCTTACGACAGCACCAGCAAAGTTCCAACGATTAATGGACAATGTGCTGGGTGAATTGTTAGGTCCTGAAGTTTCAGTTTATATCGATGACATCTTGATTGCCACCGATTCCTTAGAACGGCATGTTGACATCATGCAACGGGTGCTCAGCGCCTTTAGGGAAGCCCATTTGAAGATTAAACCTCAAAAATGTCGCATAATGGAACCTAGTATAGAGTTCCTGGGCCATGTGGTAGACGAGAACGGTGTCAGAGCAGACCCGGAAAAGATAGCACGTATTCAGGATTACGCCCGACCACAGAACATAGCCCAACTACGACATATCCTGGTCATCGGCAGGATATCTATCGCAGTTTCGTGCTGCCGGTTTTTCGCAGATCGCCAAACCTTATAGTAGACCTGACAGGCCGCAAAAAGGTTATTTGTGTGGACAAAATGAACACCACCCTTAGCTTTTGAAATGCTTAAAAAGGCACTCACGGAGGCTCCAGTCTTAGCGCAACCAAATATAGAGAAAGCAAGGGACGGATCTCGCCCCTTTGTTATCTATACAGACGCTAGTAGGGTAGGCATAGGCGCGGTTCTAGCTCAAGATGGAGATGACGGCTTGTTGCATCCAGTATTTTTTGCTTCTAAGCACTTGTCTGGAGCTGAGAAAAACTATCATGTCACTGATCAAGAAGCGCTAGCCTTGATTTTCAGCCTCAAAAAGTTTCATTATTTTATTTATGGTGTTCATACTATAATTCGGACAGATCATGCTGCTCTCACCTCGCTCTTCAAGCGAACCAATGTTTCCCCACGGGTTTTGAGGTGGGCGCTGAAGGCTCAGCCGTTATGACCTGCACCTATAGATTTCGTGAAAGGAACTGCCAACGTGGTTGCGGATGCGCTGTCACGAGGGCTTCCTATACAAGACGGTAGCGTCCCAGGTTATGCTGAGGACGAAAAAGTAGTCTGCACAGTTCAAGAAAATGACTGGCTCGTGGAACTTCGTCAGGACCCTGACTTTGAACTTTTGATAAAATGCCTCGAGAATGGTGAGACTGAAGAAGTCAAACTTCCTAGGCACGGTAAAGTTCTTAGCACCGCTGATTTTGTTTTGCATGACGGACAATTAAGTTTAATTAATGAGAACGGATCGCTGGCGACCGTGGTACCACGTTCGCGAAGGCGAGAAATTTTCGATGAAGCCCATTCAGGTATTCTAGGCGGACATTTCAGCGCCAAGAAAATGTTTATGCAAATGAGAAAAAGCCTCTTTTGGCCAGGAATGCATCAAGATTTGGTCAGTTGGTGCCACAGTTGCCAAAGCTGTTTCTTGACTAATCAAAGGACAGAAAACGTGCCACCCTTACGGCCTATTGAAGTCACAAGACCACTTCAGATAGTCGGCGTCGATTTATTAGAAATGGGCTTGACCACGCGAGGAAATCGTTACATTGTCACCATTATCGACCATTTCACGAAATATTTAGGTGCGTACCCCATAGCGGACAAGAAAGCGGAAACCGTTGCTGAGGCCATTTTTAGCAATTGGGTTTGTGGTGCCGGAAGGTGGCCAGAAGTACTTCTCTCCGATCGAGGGAGCGAATTCGAAAATGAGATAATGGCCGCTCTCTGTAAAGTTATGGGAATAGCACAAAAATTCACAAAGGGGTACTGCCCCCGAGAGAATGGACTGACGGAAAGGGTCAATGGGACCATTGTCAGAATGTTAAAAAAGAAAACAGTGGTAGCTGCGGAATGGGATCGAGTTCTACCGACCGTTGTTTATGCGTATAACGCGTCCCCGCATGCAGCAACGGGAGAAAGTCCCCACTTTTTGTTGTATGGGCATGATCCGGTATATCCTTCAATGTCAATACCTTCGGAACACCTATCGCCTTACATCGTGGACTACGATACCTACAAACAAGACAGAACTGCTTTGCGGACTCAAAATTAGCGCCTGAGAATTGCATCAAGTGAAACGCAAAGGAGTATCGTGACAAAATGAAATTAGCTTATGACAGAAGGTACAAAACAGCTTCCTCGGTAGTTTTCAGGACAGGTGATAGAGTTTATATGAAGCTTCCTGCCGAGAAAAGCAAATCGCGGCATCCCAAATTAGCAACTGAGTGGTCTGGTCCATTCAGGGTAATTGAAGCCAGCGCTAACTCAGCATTGGTCACTTTGATCGGTGTAAATGAGGAACCGGTTAGGGTTCAGTTTGACCATTTAATTAAAGTACCTAAGGAGATAGGTAATGACAGAGTCATAGGGACCACAGCACGTGCAAAACGTGGTAGAAGAAAGAAAAATTCAAACTTCAGTAATGTACTATCTATTCAAAAATTTCATTTCAGCGCACCATCATCGTCCGAAGACAACGTTCGCCATGTAGATTGGAGATGTCCGGGAAGCCTGGAGGTCAACGGACAACAGCGAGTGCACTGCTCTGTCAACAACGCCATCGGAGAACTTCTCCCAAACATTGTTTTGCCGTCATGTGTTTTTCGATCACCGTACCAACTCGCACGATTAATTGCTGTCGCTACGCAGTCACATATACCCGAACATTTTCGAGTCGCCCGGCTTTTGGATACCAGTTACGATCTCATTACACCAACCTCTTTGGTTTGGTCATGTCCGTTTTATCGCAGTCGTTGCATCCACACTGCCCTGGCGAGCGTGGCTGATGCCACCACACCAACGGCGGCTTTTCCCCCTCGCAGTACCATGGATCCCTATCATTTGCCGAGGATGTTTACAGAAGCGCTACAGATAGCTAACGCCCATCCTTGGACCGGCAACAGCGGAATAGCTGTCAAACTACGCCGCACATTGATCATTCTACCAGAAGGATTCCAGGATGTACTGGCTGGATTTGAAACAGCCACGACAATTGCAAAGTCAGCTCGCACCATAGAGGAACTCGAACCCCTCTGGTTCGAGGAAGAGTTCAGCGCCATCATCCTATTCTCGCCAGCTCACTACACCGAGCCAATGCAATGGAAGAGCGCATGGTATTTACTGATGAAAGCCGTCTCTGGAGGTGCAGAACTTATTGCAATTGCGGGACCACAGGACGACGCAGGACTGGGGCAGATGTGTTGATCTTCTTCGAGACTTCATCGAAGAAACTTCTGCCCAGCGACCGACTCTCAAGCAACGCCTTCGTTGCCTCCTACCCTTGCGATCTCAAAACTTCTCTGTGGATGCGCCGTTCAAAATATTGGCGGATAAAATTAACCTGGTATCAGGTCGGCACTTCACGCAAAGTGCAGCAAAGAGGTTCTGGTCCTCTACCTTGAAGGCACACAGCTCAGTGCTGTGCTTGCCGGAATTCCATCGTCTCCCGGATCATCATAGACGCGCTCCAGTAAGGCCATTTCAAGAAAGGAACAGCGACTCCTATCACTACGCCTATGGTAGCCAGCGCGGATATCGCCGTGATGCACAGAAGGAATCTTTTCATAGAAGCCAGCGCTCTTGCTCCACATCGCGAACATTCACTTCAGAGAACCGCCACGATTTCAGCAGACGCTCGCTTCGTGGGCGCGTTTGGAAGGGGGATAAGCGCAGTGGAAGCGCTTCGTTATTCCGGGGGGGACCCATGTAGGATAGAGCGTTGTAAAGCATCATATCATATGTAAATTATATAGACTGTGTAATTTGTGACCCACTGTTGGGTTGCTGGGGACCGGAGGCGACCTATCCCGAGGCTAATGACCAGGGGCTCATTAACTGCCTGAGGATATTGCCAGGAGCAAACGGATGACCCCTCAGGTACCAAAGGGTCGCCCGCCACCCATATATAGCGAGGTCATACAGTATTACTTACTCTTTCTCTTCGCACTCAATCGCCTCCGCCTGTCTTCAGTGTCCCAACACGGGACAACTATTGTACTGAATAAATATTCCTTCTATCTGTGTTCAACAGCAAATCTAGTCAACTACTACACTACTTCGGAATCGAAGTAAACCACTATGCGTTTTCTTCATTGCATGCATGTACAGTCGTCATCCTTGCACTTGATAGGGGCGTGTCGGCGAGAAGGAGCGTGCACACTGTTTGAAGCCTTCTCAGCCTTTTCGTTGAAACGCGTATGCGACAAAAAGTGATAGAAAACGAGTAACACGAAGGATATAATACAGTAATGTCACTTCCTGGTTCAACGATTGGTGCAGTACGGGTGCGGGCGACCGCGCCGCACGCAGCCGCACTGACATTGACTATCAAGTGCAAGGATGACGACTGTACAAGTTGGGGTCGATACGGTATCCTATTTAGGGCATTTTCGGCTGTTTTTCTGCTGCTTTTCTCCGCTAACTCAGATACCTAGCCTTTCTTCGTTCCTATGTGGGTTCCGTTACCCACAGTCGCGGGCTTTGCCTTGAGAACAATGCTTCAGGAGAGGGCACTGTTCGGCTTGGGAGGAGCACTTTCGGTGGTCGGTTTAGAAGTTAGTGTTGAAACAACACGTCATCTCATATGTTGTGAGACCTATATGCGCACCTTCTCGAATACAAGCAAAACTTCTGTCCTTGTATAGCTTTGCAGGAACTCACAAGTGTCCACATCCAAAACCAGTGATCGAAAGAAACCAGCAAAATGCCCCCATTGAGCCAAATTGCGCATATGCCCACGTCCTTTCGATGTTCCCTCGCCAGCTCCGGATATCATAGCCCTCCTTATGAGGATGCAGTATGTACTAGTTTTGCATCTCAAAAAGGCGAGAGGATAGCGCCGTTCGCTAGTGAAGAGTCGGCCGCCCCGCCCACCTGGCCAGCATAGGGTTCTATATAGGGCATTTTCCATGATTTTTTTTCTGCTTTTCTTTACCACTCGATCACGTATGCTCAGCCTTCAAAGGCTAAGCCAAAGCAGTTATGGCAGCCAGGTGGGCGGGGCGGCATCCTCTTCACAAGCGGGTGGCGCCATCCTCTCGTATTTTTGAGCTGCGAAATTAGTACATCCTCCACCCATTGTCGACACAGTTTTAAGGAAGGCGTAGAACATCCAATGAACGCGGGCGCTGCCTTCAAAAATAGGCGAGAGCGAGAGGTCCTAATTCGCAGTCACTGCTCTGCAATGGACGCAATAACGTAGCATGTTTATGCCTTTCCTCTCCTTCAGTCATCAGCTGCTTCACCACTTTGCCGTCAGGTCTCTCGTTCCGACGCCCAGTGTTTCTCCACTGCAAGCTGGCGAAGTGTTTTTAAAGGCAGTGCCCGCGATCAGCTGAAATCTTCCTCTCCCTTCGTGAGCAGGTAGACAGCCCGCAGAGGCAGCGATTGCACCATTTTCGCGGCGCAAATGTAAGGGAAGAGGATGGAGACAGTCATTCCTCTCATTGGCTCGAACCATTTTCATTGTCCCCGCCCACAGCTCTGCTCCCATAATGAAAGAAGACCTGCTAAAGAACTAAAGAACACCGGCAGAGACATCACTGGCCTCTCATTGCCCCGAACCATTTTCATTATTCCCGCCCACTGCTCTGCTATCCATAATGATAGAAGACCTGCTAAAGAGCTAAAGAACACCGGCAGAGACATCATTGGCAACAGGAAGTCAGTTGTGATCAATGGCGCAACCACATCGACCACAACAGCACTTGCCCGGTGATCTCGTCCGATCACTCTCTTTGCTCTTTCTCTGCTCGAACAGTGTGCTCGCAACAGGAGTTTTGTTAAGGGCATTTGCGCTGGCATCTGGTGTAAACCTTCCACGATTCCCGTAGAATTTGCATGACTGCTGGCTGC
>MU914244.1:9211-24389 GCA_036418165.1 Cooperia oncophora | reverse complement strand
TGTGCAGTTTCACAGGTCATAGCGGACCGTTCTTTTATCGCCTCAGAACCCACAATTCGGAGGGAACTACCCATCATGGAGCACATGCATGTTTCCATACTGCACCATAGGGGTCACCAGACAGATGGGTAGTTCGCTCCACCAGCTTCTGACAGTGACTGGCTCTCGAAAATCATAAAACGTATCTTACGCCTTTGCAGGACCCTTCTTATTTATCGTCTGCGTTATGTATTGCCTACTTTTGTGTGGTACGCAGCTGTAATAATTTATGTTTTCCTGATGTGCTTTGCTGATCCACGCGACCCATCTGAGAAAAGGGTATGTTTTTTCTATGTTTGTATGATTTTCATGTCATTTTGTGTACTCATACATTTTAGCAAGGCTCCGTTGAACTGGATAGCTCATTTTTCAATCGCCTTACTCTGTGGTGGTTTCAATCCTGTCCCCTGGAAAGGTGCTCGTAAAGATCTTGAGGTAAATAAAAAGTGGTCCTTAGTGTGGTGGAAACTTCTTTTTGCAAAAAAAAACTTCGGGTTACTGTTGATGAGGACAGTTATTTTTAGCCTGATGATCTCTTCCAATTGAACGAAGGGAGCACATCGAAATATCTTACTGAACTATGGGAAAAGCATTGGACTCATCGAATAACAGGTCGCTTTTTTCTTGCTGTCCTTGTCCTCCATTACTTCACTTGAGCGCTGTCATTCAGATTACTACGAAAAAATGAGATTGTGGGAAGATTCTGGGTGAGTTATGAATACAATATACATGCCTACTATATACTTTGCTACGCCATTTAGTTATTTGTGTGTGGTATTTGCGAATTAGGTTCTACCTGAAGAGTACTTGGAGTGGTTGTGTCAAGTTCAGGATGCTAGGGCATGGGACAAGATGAAACAGGAGATATACATGCCTACTATATACTTTGCTACGCCATTTAGTTATTGGTGTGTGGTTTTGCGAATTAGGTTCTACCTGAAGAGTACTTGGAGTGGTTGGTCAAGTTTAGGATGCTAGGGCATGGGACAAGATGAAGAGAGCACACCTGACCTATGCGAACCCCGCGAAATGGGGGAAACGTCCTCATGATGGCTGGGCCGTACCCGAGATGGGCGGTCTTTGCTACTAAGCGTCATAACTCGGTTCCGTGGTAGTTTAGAGATTCATTCACCACAGAAGGACCAGTCGGATCGCGGGCGTCAGCCGACGTTTTGACTGCTATGGGATCATTTAAGGTGCGGTGGCCTGCAGGTGACTCCCGTTTTATTCATAGATCCGAATGAATAGTTGCGCGCACCTTCTATCACGACATGATTGCACACTTTTCCTATCCTGCTCGCAGGAATACTCATTTCTCACTTGTAGTATATATACATTGGTTTGTTTTGCATGCACATGTAGATGATCAAGTTATTTGGAGATTTTCAGAAAAGAGAAAAAACCAGCTCTTCCCTCGGTGGTTGGATGCCTTTTTATGATGTTTCGTTGGGAATTTCTGACAGCTTCAGCACTTAAAATAACCAGTGATACCCTGCAATTTGCGAACCCATTTTTGTTACAGTGAGTGTATACTGTGTTACTTATAAACCGCTTTGAAACAGTCTAGAGATTTTCGTCATTTTGTTTCAGTCAACTCATTGGCTATGTGTCCGATCCGGCATCTCCCCTTTGGGTGGGTCTCTCCTATTCGATACTGATGTTCGCCGCATCAGAGGTAACATTTGTTCTTATCTCAATCGAATTGTTGCGAGGTTTTTCAGTAGACTATGATGTTTAGGTGCGCTCATTTGTTCTTAATTCATATTTCTACATTATGTTCCGCATGGGAATCAAATTCCAAACCGCCTTGACTGCTGCGGTCTACAAAAAGGTAAGCTTTATTCGCAATTAGCCCATAGTTCTTTATACGAGAAGATATCGTTTTTCCCCTCCCTTCCTCATCTAGGTCTTTTTTAGTCTTTAGAATTGTCCAACTCTGCTCGAAGAGACAAGACAGTTGGAGAAATTGTTAATTTAATGGCTATAGATATTGAAAGATTCCAAATGATTACTCCTCAAATTCAACAGCTCTGGAGCTGTCCGTACCAGGTTTTCTTTCTATTGGTCTTCTTTCGCGTATTTCCCAGGTGCTTGTCTTTATGTTCAGTTCCATTTTAGATAATACTAGCCTTAACGTACTTATTTTTTACACTTGGTTATTCGGCTTTACCGGGGTTCATAATAATGGTAATTGCTCTGCCATCAAACATTATTTGTTCCATAATTGTGAAGAAATGGCAGGTATGAGTAGTTTCCACTGTTATTTCAGATAGTACTTCTTACTTACGATGATCTTTATTTACAGGTTCAACAAATGAAATTCAAAGATGAAAGGACCAAAATGGTAAATGAAGTTCTCAATGGGATCAAGGTTGGATCTTTTGCTATTCGAGTTTTTTTTTCATTTATAGGCTTCAAACGAATTGTTTGCTTTAGGTAGTAAAACTATATGCTTGGGAAATACCAATGGAGGAACACATCGATAAAATAAGGCAAAAAGAGTTGGTTCTGTTGCGAAAGTCGTTTCTTGTCAGGAATGTAATGGACTCGTTCAACACTGCCAGTCCATTTTTGGTAAGGTTAGATGAATCCTCTTCAAATTTTCTTTTTGCTTTCTGTAGCAGATTTTTTTCTCCAAATCTTTTACTGTTTCCTCACTTTTTGGCTGGTTAGAGTTTCGAGTCGAGGGGAATGGGGAAGTGTAGGGGTATGGAGAGTGGATGAAACTGGGAAAATACCACCGATGATTAGGAGTGGTGGTCGAAACCAGTTCAACAGGTGGAAGGGTGTCGAAGATGAAAGCGAAGATATCGTGCTCCATCGAGCCCCGTGTGATGCGCCATTTGATACCAACAAAGCAAAAAGAGCCCTTTACTCAAGAAGAAGGAACGGTCGGCGGCCGCTGGGTGGTCCAGCTGAGAATGATAATCGATAAGTACTTCACGTTGGCGGAGCGCTTATATTGCTAGACACTTGGCAGTTGTTTTTGAAACAAGGACAGATCGCCAATTGTGCTTAAAACAAAGAAAAGAAAAAAAGGAAATTAAAGAAAATGTAAAGTAGTAAAGAAAAGTAGTAGTAAAATGCTACGAAGAATATTAATTTTTAATTTTTTAAGTAAGAAGTGTTTCGAATTCTATCGAATTCGAATTTTATCGAATTTTATAAGTAAAAAAGTAGTAGTAAAATGCTACGAAGAATAATGGAAAATGAAAAGTAGTCGAGTGTTTATGTTGGAAAAGTATGTTGAAAAACCGCTCAATAGAGAAATTTATGGTGGGGGGGGGGCGGGGGTCAAGAGCCAAGAGAAAGCTAAGCTCCCATTTCGCACGCGCCTCCAGAGGGAAGCAAGCAGAAGCATAGTCCCTCTCTGTGCTCCAGGAGGCTGGTTGTGGCGCGGCAGCAACCCCTTTTCCACATATTGTTGTCGCCTGCCTGCTTTAACTTTAGTCTACAGCGAAAACGACTGCAAATACTTCTTGACTCATTCCTTTTCATCTTTCCGAAGCTATTCATTCTAACATGGTTTGAAATTTTATGCTTAACTTTTATCCAGGCTTTGTGCGTGGACACCGATTATTGTTCCTTCACAATGACATAAATGAAAATTTCGCTCTTTTAGGTCGCCTTCTTCTCTTTTGGCACTTACGTGTATTCATCGACGTCGCATGTGTTAACACCACAGGTGCTTTTGATTTTTGATCTTTCAGTGAACTTTTCACTATAATTTCAATTATAGGTTGCTTTCGTATCTCTGACCCTGTTCAATCAACTACGTTCTCCCATGACCATGATAGCTATGCTCATAAGTCAAATAGTGCAGGTAAACGATCTTCAGTGGTGGATAGGGTGGCCAACAAGCACGTAGCGAGCGCTCCCCTCATGCAACTTTGATTTAAACCGCGGCGTTCTGTTGTGTTAAGGTGGAAGGGAGCTCTGAACTCGGAACCTCCAGGAATCTTGTGTCATTGCCATTACAAAGCTCAGTGAGATAGGTGTTCATCGGTATATAAGTTCTGCGATGGTTTTGCGGGTTTTTATGTTATTGTACAAGGCGCTCCCATGTATACGGCGCGACGTGGCCTCGAACCCCGGAAACGTTTTTCAGCAGCTTTCCTTTTGCGTATTTTTCTTTTGTTCTTATCTATGTCTATGTGACAAAACTATATTGAACAAGAATTGTTTAAAAACCAAATAGAAGAGTAGAATCCGCAAAAAAAAGAAGAAGTCTGTTGATGGACTCACCAAATTACGCGCGGATTTACCTCCGCGTTTATGATGCGCCTTTATTCCCTAAAACAACGGTGCATGGAATACCAGGGCGACAACGTGCAGCTGTGAAACCAAGAGCATGATTGCGGACAGCAAGGACTCATTTCGGATATCAAATTCAGATCCAAGGTTATTCTCGCACCGTAGGGGAATTTTTGCCAAGAACCGGTGGACATTTCAGTAAGAGACGGAAGTAGCTGAGCCACGCGCAGAGGCCGAAAAGTGTGAAAAACCAGAATGGGCCGAGAAAGAGGCTATACATTCGCAAAAATTTATGGTCAGGCATCTAGCCTGGGTTACCACATTCTGTAGTGAAACGAAAGGATTGACTGCATAATAAAAAGAAAAAAAAAAAGAAAAAATAGGGAATTAAAAAAAGAACAAAGGAAAAAAAAAAAACAAAAAAAAAGGTATGTATTTGGTGTCGAACGTCTGCGTCTGAAACATAACAAAAAAAAATAAAAGCCGAAGTATACCTCTTATCCTGACCAGAGTCGGCGTGGCATTTGAACCAAGTGGCACGGACTGGTTATTCGTGTTATATACCTGGGGTCAGACAACTGGGCCATCTTGTTCTATGTTGGACAGGGACGCGAAAACAATTTTGTCAAAATGAAAATATCTCACCAGAAGCATAGACGCCTTCAGATCAAGTTGCAGCATTCCGCCACGACACTACAAAGACCCATCTAGGGATATATGATATTGATCACGAGATCAAGAAAATCCTTGTCGCGCGGAACAAAATTGACGCACTAAAGCCCGCTGCTACGAGGCTGCGTCGACGGTCGTAGCGCGGAAGAATGGCAGGGTCGCGTTGCCTAATCACACTGATACCTTCCTAGTCTCCTATACTTTCCCGAAACACCAGCTACTGGAAGCGATTGATACCACACTATGGTTCCCTTCTACAGCATTCCAGCGCTATTGCACTAGCGCGCGTTGACGCGCGTCATCGCTAAGGCTGAGCACAGCCTGTGGGTTGGGGAGGGCTTTTCAAACAGCCGCAACAAGATGGCACATCCACACAACGTAGGCAACGCCCTCTCCGAAGGAACTCGTGTATTGACGCAACTGGCGATTACTTTGAAAAAAAAAACTGTTTCCTGTTTCATTGTCCATATACTCTCTTAAGCTTTACAGATTTCCCATGATCACGTGATGTGACTAACGTAACTAAGCCCTATGTACTGCACTCCACGCGTGAGGCAACCTGTACCAAGATCTCTGTTATAGGTGCTGGTTTCAAATCGAAGGATGAAGGAATACCTCGTAGCGGAGGAACTCGACCCGAGTGTTGTAGATAGAAAACAGCGCAAAGGTGGGTTAGCATTCGGCTGGTCACAGATAGAACGCTACCAATGTTTAAACGAGGATGAGAATACAACTCTCACATGGATTATCATTTGCTGTCTACCGAAGTGCTAGTCGATAGAGGGGTTTATAAAGACTAAAAGATGCTACAGTCCTCATCATTGCGGACTGTCTGGGCGGCTGAGCTGCGCTGCACTGTGAAGCGACAGCGGCTGTGATCGATGACGGCGATTCAGCTGATTTCGATGGAATGGAATATACGAACTAGCAAATTCCAAAACTTATTCAGCTCTAAAACCAAGCTTCTAAAAAAGTGGAAAGGTGAGTGTATTCTGACCAATTAAGAAAATGTATCTGAACACTGAGAAAGAATCTGAAATGCAAGCCATTTGAATAAATGCCTGAAATAAGGCAAAATACAAGGAAAAGAGCATATAATCGACATAAAAATAAAGGAAATTAGAGCCAGTACAATTCAAAATTGTTCAAAATACTCACTTCCACTTTCGAAGCTTGAAGAGCTGAAAAAGTGGGAATTCGCAGCCGAATTCCATCGAAATCAGCTGATTCGCCGTCACCGAGCCGCAGCCGCTGTCGTGTCACAGTGCAGCGCGGCTCAGTGTCGTGGTTCAGAGGCAGTCCCTCCTGACCCTCCAACACGACGTTCAGAGCCCCGTGAGTCCCGAATCCAGGAGTTCACATCATCCTAAGGGTCTCTCTGGTCTCTCCCCAGCGCAGCTTCCGCTCCCCGAGGTCTACAGGGTTCCTATCCCGGGGGTTGTGGGGGAGCTTGCGGTAGCACTGTCCCCACGCTGGTCTACCCCTGGCCCGGCCACAAGGACCAGACCAAGGGTTCCCTGGTCGCTGGACGCACAACCGATAAGGAGCAACATGAAACAACAACCTACAGCGCCTTAGTCGGGCCCCCGCCCTGGCGCTCCCCAGTATCTACCCTAGCACACAAACACGTATTATAAACACTCACATTTATTGCGGCGGAAACTGACGACGTCAATCACCATCTTCTACTCTCATCCCTGCCGTTCTGGCCGACCATTCCATCGATCCTTGATTGACATCGTTAGCGGTAAGGCGGCACTCTGCCAGCTTGTGCGAGTGCTAGCCCTCGCAGCGTCGAGTGCTAACCCTCGCAGCGTCGAGTGCCACTCGGGCCTGCACTCCACGTGAGCCAGGCATTGACCTTCTCAACTGGCAGGAGAGGGATACTCTCCTCCCAGCAGGGAAGGGATGCCAAGAGAGCTCCGCAGGGCGGAGTCTCTCCGCCGGCCACTTTTATAGTAGCAGCACGCGGCGGGACGTCACGTGGCACACGCCTATTGGTTGGCGGTGCAGCGCATGTTTGGCCGTAGAGCGCGGCAGAGCCCAGGCGCCCGGTGCGTCCGGGGCCACAGTGCGTACCGCGACACTCAGCCGCCCCGACAGTCCGCAATGATGAGGACTAAATATCTGAAAATATTCACTACTCCCGACATCTTGGTAGTCCTACTGTTATAGAACGCTGGCTTAAAGCGCTTCCACCTAGAAACAAATCTCCATCTGAGTTCAAGTTTAGCCGTGCTTTCATAATCAATATGGTAAAGTGAAACGTATGTAGGAGGATGAGGTTTCTCCTTTGAGCAATCCCTTTTTCGAACGCGGCACCCTTCCTACTTCCATTCAGAATCATCAGCTGAATGCGACGTGTCCTATACAATGACTAGTGGAAGCCAACCAATGTACAAGTCAGCGCGCTCATCTTCTTAGACGAATTTGGTGGCATTTACCGTCCCCGGAGGATAGAAGGCTTGGTTGGCCTGGGCGGGTGTCGACCCGGGATTCGAACCCAGGACCGCGCGAATGGTAAGCGCGCCACTGCCACTGCACCACCTCCGCTGTGAAACTATATAAATACGGAAAATTGCTGAGAGCTATACCTCTCTGGGAAGAATCTTCCTCTAAGTGTTCTTTCATAAATATTTTTAGACGGCAGCGTCGTTGAATTTGGAGATTTCTCAGCAACGTGGGATGAAGGAAGTGAATCGCAGAGAGCTACCAATACGCTCCAGGTTGGACCTTTCAATATAGTTTTGTAAGGCCGACTAAAGTTTCAAGTTAGACAGAATGCGATGGTGTTGGTATTACACAGTTAAAAGAAAATAGTTTACTATTAAACCAATAAATAACAACGGCACGGAATGAAAAGTGATAAAAGATTTTATGAAATTCTTGATTCCTGAAGTCGGATGCGGGGGTGGTGTTGGATGCCGCGGAAGCGCAAGGCTCGCTCGGAACGTCTAGTCTGGAAGGGTTGGTGTCCTGGAAGAGACCTGGGGAGCTGTGGGGTCTTTCGGTCCACCCCACGGCCCTTCTTCCCCCGTCGACTATTGCCACTAAGGCCCAAAGGCTCCGTTGACTCTCCGCTCCGGGTGGGCCACCAAGGCGCAAGTAGTGAGGAAGAGCCAAGAAGTAGATAGAGATGATGACGACGAAGAAGAAACTTCTACGACCTCACTAGAACTCGGGCCACCTTCAATATGCCTCAGTCCCGCCTCCCCGCGCTCCACTGACCAATCGCGTAGGTGACCTCTGACCCCCTGAGATCAAAACCCTATAGTGCCCTGCGCTTCAGCGGCATTCGCTTTTGACCCGCATCCTCCTCTCTTGCAAACATGCCCCCCTCCCCACAGTCGATGTCCTCATCGACCGGTCGTCTCCCAGCGGTGGCAGCTGGAAGTGGGGGACCCTATTGCGAACTGCTTCGTAGAGCTGCTTGGCGGCTGCCACTCCGGGGTATGCCCTATAGAATTGAGAAGTGGACTCCGGGCTCCCTGCCTCTAAGAATACTTTGCCTTCACTCAGCAAATTGCTGGCTGTGGCCACCATCTGATCTGAACCGGCAAACTGTCGCAGCATCGCATCCATAGTACTCCACAGCTGCGCCATGGACATCCAGTCCGCCATCCGACGCGATGTCACGGGCGTCCATGCTGTTGCAATGCGACCTCCCTCTTCGAAATGTACCTTGGCGAGCTTGACTATCCCCTCCAATGTTGAGAAGTCACATCTGCGCTCTATCGGGTAGACAATAATCCAGGTTCCGTACGTCGACCAATCCGCCAGAACCTCCTTCAGGGTCACGAACGACCTCGTGATGAGACCTCCTCGCGGGCCGTCCTTCTCCATCAGTGCCGCAGTTTCCGGCGCGGCAAATCCGACCGGCCCCTGTTTGCGCGGCCTTGCTGCGCGGTCTGCCTCCTTGAGCTCCTCCTTTGCTTTCTCGAACGCGATTTCGCAGAACTTCTCCACATCGTAATTCCTCAATCGGAGGGTGCCGTGCAATCACCTGATTCGTACAAATAAACTCCGTCAATTCTGTACACTGCTCGTATGCCACTCTCAAGATTGCGCACAACGCCTGCGCCTCCAGCTTCACAGCTCCATTTTTGCACAGATGTATCTTCTCTGCGACAGTAATGTCTGTCCTTATGAAGATGGAGGCAATCTTCCACGCAGACCATAGGTCCTTCATCGGTTTTCGAGCGAATGCACCGGGAAGCGGAATCCCACTGATATCTCCAAGCTTAGTCTTGCTGAAGCAGCGATCCTGGCACTCAAATTGAAGATGTCCTCTCTCGGTTCCTCTGGAACAACTGCACTGAAATGTTGCAACATTCACCTTTTTTTCTACCCCTACGACTTCTACTGTGAACATTGTCCACTCTATCTTCTGAAATTTCTTTGGGGACGATCCGCAGAGAATCGAACTGAACTTTCAATGGTTCGCTATCATCTCCTATTCTAGTAACCAGGGCTGGATCACTGTTTTCTAAGACTGGCAGACTCTGTTGACTATCTTGACTTCGACGCTTTTCTGTTGCGACCTCCAATCGGCCCTATGGCTCGATCTATTAACTTCTTGGTGTTCCCTTCACACCCTGCTTCCACAAGTCTTGCCGGCGGTATTACACATATTTGCTTCACCACTGCGGCTCTTTCTACTTTCTCAACGCCGCTTTCTGTCTTCGTGGAATCAGCATCTCTTTTTCCTATAGATACTTCAACCCCTAGATCATGAAGGGCGTTTGTACCCAAGATTATCACATCCTCCTTCCTTCTGCTGATATAGAAGGCGATTTTACAGCGGTTTCCTCCTAGTAATTCAACCTCTATTATGATCGCACCCAGAAAGTGCATTCTATTGTCTTGCGCATCATACACTGGGCTCAACTCACACTCTTCTATCATCTCTAGCATATCTACGTCATAACCACTATCCTGAGCCCTTGCCAGTACCTCTACAGGTGTAATGCTGATCATTGATCCAGTATCGATCAGTGCTGGGTTTGTCCTATTGAGCAGGCTCACTGATGCCATGATCCGATCTCCAAAAGGCACTGCCCATCAGTTTCTGACCTTTCACTGCTATCCCTAAGTTACGTGCCTTGTTGATTATACTCGACTATGTGGCTTTTTTCTTTCACTGGATCTGATTTGTGTTCGATCAGACTTACTCTCGTAGCGGACAATCGCGACTTATGTGCCCATACTTGGAGCAGGTGTAGCACTTCCTCGCTTCGCTACCACTAGGTCTTGTGGCAACTCTGTCATTAGGAGGCGACCTCTGTGCTCCAGGCTGATATCCACAGCCTTCTGCTAGACATGGATCTCTTCTACATGGCTCCTGTCTCGCCCACGTTTTCGCACTTTCCAATCTTCCTTCTTCACTAACACAGCAATACTGCGCGGACCTATTTCTCCAGCTCCTCTTGCCGACATTGCTGTTCACACCCAGCATGAGCTTGTCTGTTCTATGCTTAAGACCTATTGCTTGACCTCATCGTATGCCATGTGTGGTTGCACCTCATGCAGAGCATCAACTGATGTTCAGGCCAGTCACCAGGTTGCTTAAGAATATCTGGGCATATTCCAACGACCTATCCTCTGCGTTCCCCTCTGGGAATGCCTGCTGGCCGAGATTCTCCAGCACTGCACAGAAATCCGCCACGTCCTGCTTGGGTCTAATTTTCAGCTCTAGTAACTCCGTCAAAGCCCTCAGCCTACCCGCTGTGGACTCTTGTGCTAGCAGTCTAGACATCTCCTCTATAATAATCTCAAATCCCTGGTCCTTCACTGGCCTTGGCAGAGCCTTGTATATATTTTTGCTCTTTGCCAGCCTAAGATTTTCATCACACAAAATTTCTAGTAAAGTCGCTTCACACTTTACTACTCCCTCGTACTTTCGCTCAAACCGTCGTACGAATTCGTTAAATTTCTCGTTCCTCGCTCCCCTATGCACACCAGGGTCCGTACAGGACCATTGCCCTCAGGTACACTGTTAATTAATCTGATACTGACGCACCTTCGTCCACCGGTGGCGTAGTTGTCCGATACAGCGAATGTCGCCTCGAGTGATCTGCAGATGTCTGTCTAGTCGAACGCGTCCTCTGCAACTGACTGGTCTGCGATCCGATAACTCCTCTGCAGAGTCAGTCCTACCTCGTCCCATGACTTCCTTATCTCTAAGCTGCTGGAGAGCCGACACTTCTCGTTTAACCTGAAACACATCAGTGTTCAATTTCAGACAGTTCTGTGCCATGACTTGCGGCCGTCGTGCTGTTCCCATTGTTTTCTCAACTCCTTTCCAATCATCCACTGCATTCGATCCTGTTCGAGCTACACGTTTCCGTGATCTCCTCCTTCAACACAACGGAGACAACACCTCTTTCTGGCTCTGCTTCCGAACTCTTTCCATTTCCTCTTTCGCCCAAGTCCAAACAACTTCGACTTCCGACCTGGCCTTCGACACTCTCGAGTTTCTCAAAATCTCGCTAATTCTGTATTGCGCCTCATTCAAGATGCGCACATAGCCTTTCCCATCACCTTCCACCCATCACTCAGATTGACGTAGCTCACCTCTTTGGCGAATGGTTTTCCTCCATCCTTTCAGCTTTCCATCGTTTACACTCTATTCTGCAAAAGAGAAATCCTGAAAACGCCGTACAACAACGACCAACGACTTTCTGAACGAATAAAAACGGCAAGATCGCGAAATGTTCTAGATGATCTACCGAAAGGTACTCATCTGGTTACCACTTTCCCTCTATTGGTTGGTCCAGCGCTCTTCCGGGTATTACAACCGATGGGTCTACTGCTGAGATCACAACTGATCCTTGAGACCAATGTTGGTCCTTACAATCGCAGATTTCTCAGATCCCGTAGGGTCCTGTGCCGTCCCCTCACTGGATGATACCAACTCGACTCGCACAGTCTAAAACGTTTCGGCCCCATGTAAGGCCGACTAAAGGTTCAAGTTAGACAGAATGCAATGTTGTTGGTATCACAAAGTTATAAAATATACAGGGGGGCCAAAAAAAAGTCATTCCGGCCGAGTCACATATGAGCGAAGTTTTCGCAGCCCAGACAGAGGAAGTGGATATGAGTACCAGGGCGGAAGATACCCAAGATCTTCCTCTATAAGCAGGAGCCGGCTGCCGCCATTCACCTTCATGTACACCAAAATATGAAGTCATCTCCAGTCGCGGCCTGAGTGGAGAACGCCTTTGGAATTCACGTGGCCTCCAAACAGCTGCGGAACTTCTTGAATGGAATCACCCATGGATAGCTACCTGGAGACCAGTACTCTTGATCTGCAAGACCTCAAACATCGAGCAGCTCCGGCAACGTCGCTACGGTCCAGGACATCATCTTCACCCCATTCACCAAGGCGCGGGTTGATGGTGTGGACCGGCCGTACCTGGAATGGATGAACCGATATTTTCTTCGTGGGCCCCAGACTGAGGGTGTGCGCTGGTGGCTACATCGAGCAACTCGAGGAGAATATCCCATCTTCATGTCGTCGCCCGTACCTTCTTGGAAACTTTGTACTGCTACAGGATTGGGTGACAACACATTTAATCGAAGGGCGTTGGAAAAACTTTCGCCTACTTGGAATGGAAGAACGTTGAGTACCTGGAAAAGATGGAGTATTTAAGCGGGGGTCCTGAACTAAACCCCCTCAATTACTCGGTTCGGGCGGAGCTCAACAGGGTGGTCTACAGTGGCGGAGAAATCAACGATCTCGCTCAACTCCGGTACCCACTCACTTTCGCGCGGCCGAATCTCTCGATGGCGCTCCTCCAGAAGGCTGTGGCGGAGTATCATTATAGTATTTAATGTGCTCTTTAATATGGTAGTAAAAATGTCCGATAAAAATTTAATAAAGTGTAACTTATAGCGCCTTGAAAGTCATTTTTGCCCCCCCCCTGTAGTTTACTATTGCACCAATAAATAACAAGGGCACGGAATGAAAAGCGATAAAAGATTTTATAAAGCTCTTGATCCGTGGAGTCGGATGCGGGGGTTGGTGTTGGATGCCGCGGAAACGCAAGGCCCGCTCGAAAGTCTGGTCTGGAAGGGTTGGTGTCCTGGAAGAGACTGGGGACAAAGGCCAGTCACGCCACAAAGGCCGCTAGCCACGTAGGCTATCACTAAGTCTCCGAGCCACTCAGGCTCCTGATGCCACTAAGGCTATTCGGGATATCGAGCCACAAAGGCTCCGTTGACTCTCCGCTCCGGGTGGGCCACCAAGGCGCAAGTAGTGAGGGAGAGCCCCAAGTAGATAGAGATGATGACGACGAAGAAGAAACTTCTGACGACCTCACTAGAACTCGGGCCACCTTTTATATGCCTCGGTCCCGCCTCCCCGCGCTCCACTGACCAATCGCGTAGGTGACCTCTGACCCCCTGAGATCAAAACCCTATAGTGCCCTGCGCTTCAGCGGCATTCGCTTTTGACCCGCATCCTCCTCTCTCGCTAACAGTTTATGGTCTTCTTTTCAATGAGATCAGTTACAGGACATCAATCTCAGTGCCAAAAGTGGCTCCTTCATAGCTGTCGTGGGGCAGGTTGGAGCAGGAAAGTCGAGCCTTCTGTCAGCACTTTTAGGTTGGCGGATTTGTGACTTTTATATTCTTACAAAGCATTTTAAGCTTCCTTTGACTACGATTCTTTCTTTTAAGGTGAGATGGGAAAGTTACGAGGAATCGTCGGCCTCCATGGGAAAGTGGCCTATGTACCGCAACAGCCTTGGATTCAAAATATGACACTCCGTGACAATATACTCTTTGGTAAACCATTTGACAGACGCAGGTACAACCAGGTAGGTGCCAAATCACTTCTAGTAACAATCAGCAGACTTCTGTTTTATTTGCTACTGTATTTTCATATGTTTTTCGTGTTGTTCAGGTGTTGTCGGCTTGTGCTTTGAAACCGGACTTGAAAATGCTGGCGAATGGAGATTTGACTGAGATAGGGGAGAAGGTTACTATACTTATCTTTAGTACTGATGTCGAGAATGAAGTAAACATCTCATTCTGGCCGCTGTTTTCTAGGGAATCAATCTCTCTGGTGGTCAAAAAGCTCGAGTGTCGTTGGCCAGAGCAGTATACCAGGATAGCGATGTATATTTGCTTGACGATCCATTGTCTGCTGTGGATGCACATGTTGGAAGGCATTTGTTTGAAAAGGTAGGAAGGAACAAGATAGATTTTCACTGGATGTGTAAAGGAATGCAGTCCTTCCTCGCTGCGGATGATGGGCGTGCCAATGAGGCGGGTTTTTGGCGCGCCGCCAGCTCGTTCTGCACCAGTCCTTGCAGTGGGTAAGCGGCAATAGCATGTGGAAGACGACTGGTACGAACGGTATGATTACAGCATTATCTCTTGCTCACTCAAACAGCTGGTGGGGAAAGTGGTTCGGCGCCGCGCCACACCCATTTCTCTTGACACGCCCCATCACGCAACGAACAACGCTGTACTACTGCTTCCGAAATATAAACGTTCTTTGGCTTTTTTTTTCTTGAACTTTGTCTGTGAGCTCGACATACTATGTGCACTTTAGGTGCTAGGCCCAGATGGCCTCTTGCGACATAAGACGAGAATTCTGGTCACTCACAGATTGTCGTATATCAAGTCGGCAGATGAGATACTCGTTTTACAAGGTTCTTTCTCATAATGTCTTTCTGCAACATCAGAATTGTCGAAATTACTCTTCTTCAGATGGACGCATTATCGAAAATGGCCGATATAGCGAATTGATGAGAAACCGTGGTCCGTTCTACAGATTTGTTGAAGAGTATAAGTCAAGCTCTGAGAGCGACGAAAAGAGTGAAAGCTCAAGCGATTCCCTTGGTGATGGCTTAGAAAGAAGTACAGAAGGTTGGCCATTTGGTATTGTGAAGAAGCAATGATAAGAAGTACATTTTTTCATTTTCCATGTACTTTTTTCAGACACGGATGACAAGGATTTCTCTGATACCGAGAGGAAAACGTGAATTTTGTTTCTGTTTAGCAAAAAGCTTTCATTATTATTACTGTTATTATTATTGTTATTTTAAAGCACTGCCCGGTAAGCAGAAGATGCGGGTTCGAAGTCCCGCCCGTGGTCCGACTTTTGCCCACAACTCAGCATTCTTGTGATAACTTTCGTATCGCGCACTGCGGCGTTAAACAGCAGTTATCAAACAATAACAGCTTAAAACTTGTAAAAAGCCTT
>MU914243.1:0-14445 GCA_036418165.1 Cooperia oncophora | reverse complement strand
CCACATATTGGAAGAATTTATTCGTTGCATTGAAATTTGCGTTACTGCAGTCAAGAAAGGGACTTGGCTAGCTTAGTGTGTTTAGCGGATAACTCGAAGGAAATTTCACAGTGGTCACTCACCCCTACAAGGGGGTCCATACTCAGGAATGATCATTTTTTTCTTGAGCGACAAACTGGACAAAGATATGCGAGCTAGCCACTATTTACTTGCTTTACTCTTTGCCTTGGGCACAGCAGACCACTCGATAACAGATTAATTGACTATCAACTATTGAGCAAGGTCGAGAAGCGTGCTACAAGGTCACTGACTGCCTTCAGCAATTGCTCATTCTTTTCAGCCAAGCAAGAAGGGAGACAATATACTACTACTCTTAAAACCGCGGTAACAGAAGGACAAAACTGAACAAGTTCCAACGGCATAGTTTTCCTTGGGAGCAATAACACTTTACCTAGGTTTATCTCAACGAGTAGCATTACAGTGTGAATCCGCTGGACAGTGACATAACAATGCGAAAAATTTAGTATTATGGAAAACAAACCATCAAACTGGGAGCAAGCGCCGATACAAGTGGACACAATTTTTGCTCGCACTTCGTCGACACTGAGGTACAAGTCACGCTATGAGTCTAAAAAGGTGATTCGTCAGACTAGAAAGTTTCACTTCGAACAGTGTAAAAGACGAAAAACCAGGTGATTGGAGTGGCTAAGTTGCTCTCAATTTACCCCGCTCAAATGAGCAGCGCTGAAGAGGGGCTGAAGTTTAGCGAGATATCGTCTGCTTCTGATACATTCTTGTTCGCTGAGGATGACGACGCGTGTTAGGAGGGATGGGCTTGCGTCAAAATCGTTTCCACCAGTTCCAGTTGTTCAGTTGTTGGAGCGACCAAGCGACAAGACTATATCCTACGGTACGTAACAGTGGTTTCCCGCCCATTGTTCTGGCTTGTACGCTTTACACTTCAACAGGTGATGGACAATGGGTTGCTGGCCAGCCAAACCGGGTGGCGGACCTAGCTGGAGTAGCATACGGTAAGATACTGTATGCCACCACCCAGCGCATATCCCGAGGCCCGCCTGCGGCATGACCTCGCTTAATTGCTGCGCTGACTGCTGACCTCTCACTGGCTACTCAACGTAACGAGATGAATCGATTTGTTTATTCAAGGTTGAGTGTTAGGAAGGAAATTTCTTTACAATGGCAATAGATTTACAACGAAACAAATAAAATGCACTCCTTAACATTCGAAAAATTATATAGTTTACTATGGTTTTTTGATTAAATTATTATTAATTAAAATTATATGGTTTTTTGTAGAGGGGCGTGGGACTTCCTGAAAAGAAATGGGCGACAAAGGTGGAGGAGCTGTCGAGAGGGTCTGTGATTTCACGAGAACTGGGCGACAAAGGTGGAGGCGCTGTGGAGGAATCTGTGATTTCGTGAAGAAGAATGGGCGACAAAGGTGGAGGCGCTGTGCAGGAATCTGTGATTTCCCGAGGAGGAATGGGTGTTGTGATTGCATGCACGGTCCCGTAGTAGACATCGCTGGTAGGCTGAAGACCCATAAGCATTTCTGGAGAAATGCCCTGAAATGGGGTAGATGTCAGGAAATATGCAGGTGATAGGGTTGGGACGGAAGCAAGAACTGGGTAGTAGTACCTATGAGGAGTGAGTTTATGGAAAAGTCATGACAAGACGCGGTGTAGTAGGCACCTGAAAGCATGCTCGTGACAAACACTGACGGTGTGTTAGTGCTCATCGAGCTATATAAACATATTTTCAGGTGACCTTAAATAAGGAAGAAAGAATTAATGTAAGAATTAATTTGCCTTTGGAAGGTCATTCGATGTATATGAACACCTAAAAACAGAAACATTTAAAAATTTCAACACGTTTCTCTTCGATGCGAACATTTATCCTCAACCCAATATTCATAGAATTACGAAATTACTGATTTTAACTTATCAAATCCGATTATCAAACGGATTCGAATCGATTCATCTCGTTACGTTGAGTAGCCAGTGAGAGGTCAACAGTCAGCGCTGCAATTAAGCGCGGTCATGCCGCAGGCGGGCCTCGGGATATGCGCTGGGTGGTGGCATACAGTATCTTACCGTATGTTACTCCAGCTAAAGGTGCTCACCCTGCCAAACTGCCTCACCGATGCACCACTTCATGGCAGCGATTAAGACCCTGTGCAATGTTGTGCTCCACTGTAAATTCAGAAAAAAAACTACGTGCATTAATGTTTTCTAGTGCTGACGGAAACGAATCATGTGATTCGGGTTTCACAAGAACAGTTTTGAGCGCAAGATGTTCCTCGTCAAGAGCTCGAAATATTCTGTGAAGTTGGAGTTCTCAGAAACGGCAGCATGTGGTACTCCTTCGCGGAATCCGTTTAGACAGGTCTTTCGAGATGGCTCTTCCTCTGGTGTGCCCCTTTTGCTTTTTTTCCAGTATAGCAGACGCAGTGGGTAGGCTGATTCGGCTGTTGCTTCAAATGACAAAGGAGAAGCTGACTGGTGTAGGGAAAAAAACAGCTGAATGACTGCAGGCCACTGAAAAGCGCCCTTTATTTCCCTCCCATTCGGAGGGAAAACTGCAATCATTGCAACTTAAGCTGCAGGACAAAGCACTTTGGCCACTTGCCAAAGTTGCTGGATTCGAAGAGTTCTGCTTAGACAAAATAAGCTGCGTCAATACTTGGCGACAGCGTCTACCTGCGCTCACCAGCGTTCCGAGCGTCCGGCGTCGGCGCCCAGAAAACTATCGATATCGATCTAGCGCCTGCCAGCGTGCACCGGCGTCTACCACTTTCCGTGAGAGAAGAGTTTGGCACGATATGAGGGTAGCTGACAGCTGACACTTTCCCATCGCGCCATACTCTCTACCAGCAGTCTGCCACCCTCCTATCTCCCCATACTCTACCAGCTGTCTGCTACCCTCCTATCGCGCCATACTTTCCACTCTCAGGCGCTGCTGGTCGCTGGCAGACGATGGATCGATATCTACACTTCCGCAGCTGTCGAAACGCTTGTTGACGCTGTAGACGCTGGAGGACACTAGTAGGCGCTGACAGACGTCAGATCGATATCTGTGCTTTCCCAGTCGCTGACGCTGCCGCACGCTGAACGCTGGTGGACGCTACTGGTCGCTGGGTAAGCGCTGCCGCAAAGTGTGCGGAATCTTAGCGGATCTGCTGGACGGCTCAGTCGCTTCGTGGCGCGAAGCAATTCCTCATACTGCCTGTATGGAAATCTATTAGGTTGATTAAAAAGTCCTCTGACATTTGTGTATATCCTCATTCGGAAAGGTTTATCCCGCCAACTGGATCTCTCGGACAGTTCGAAGAATCTTTCCATAGAGAAAAGAACGGGCTCTCTTCAGGCCGTAATCCTATAAAGCCCCATCTTCGCCTGCACTCCGCCCAAACCAGATAATTGAGGGGGTTTAGTTCATGTGACCCACTTGGATATTCCGTCTTCTTCAGATGCTCAACGCTTCACGGTTCCGAAAGGGAGAGAATTTTTCCAACTCTCTTCAATTCCATGTAATGACAATCCAGTAGCAATTCGACACATGACGGCAGGATACTCTCCTCTGATCGATGTAACCGTCAGCGAGGTCTCCCAGATCAAGAGTACTGGTCTCCAGGTAGCTGTCCATGGGTGACTCCATACAAGAAGTTTCGCAGCTGTTTGGAGGTGACATGAATTTCAAAGGTCTTCTCCAGTCGGACTGCAGTTGGGATGGCTTCATATTTTGGTGTACATGAAGGTAATGGTGGAGAGCCTGCTCCTGCTTGGCGAGAATATCTTAGGTATTCCTGGTATTCGTATCCACGTTTTCTGTTTAGGCTGGGAAAACTTTAGTATTACGTGACTCGGCCAGAGGCAGGGATAGCCGAGTGGTTAAGAGTGTAGACTCATAATCTCACTCTGAGCCACGAGTTCGATCCCTGCCGAGGCACAAACCTGCCTTGCAAAAATTGCAAAAATGGGGACGATACCAGCGTCAGGCCCAGGTTGACAGGCCGGCTGATGGAGGAACCCGTCACAACAATCATGACAAGTCGCAAAAGTATCAGTGTAAAAGCTAGGACGTCACCCGGAAGTGGCGCGCAGAACCCTCGCCCGAGTTCTGTGGTCAGTATGCGAGGGCTACCGAGGGGTGAACGACCTCGGCCAAAGAAGCTATGAGTTGGGACCTGAATGTGAGGTCGCTTGAAGTCTCGTGAGGTTGCCGACCTCATGAAAAGGAGGAATATCCGAACGCGATGGAAGGGTGCGAAGGCTCGCGAGATAGGGAAAGGGGTCAAACTTTCTACAATGGAACAGACACCGAACGGAATGGCGTGAACGGAACCGTGGGAAAGTCGTAATTCCTTGCTACGCCGCCCGTTTTTGCAAACTCACGTTTTTACTAACACCGTCGCGCGGCGCGGTCGCGTGCAGCTCTCTTGGCTTTTTGCCAAGTCCTGTAATTGCGCTTTGGAATACAAGTACAACGCAATTTCTTTATGCGGATAACATTTTAGGTTCTGCAATAAGAACTGAAGATGATGACGAGGGCTAGAACTCAAGAGCAACTGTGCTGCTTCTGCAACGCCCTTGCAGACCGCGCATTCCCACAAAACATCTACTACCATAATCCGCTAAGTTTGTCTGTTGGTGTGTGTGTGAATGTGTGTCTGTATGTGTGTTTGACCGGAAATTCATAACTTCCTTCAAAACAGCGATAAGCGCTCAAACTGATAAGATGATGTAGGAGGTCGGGCAGGAACATTATTGGTGGGTGGCAGGAAGCGATAGCAGTTGATAAGATACCATAAGGGGCCGTATAAAGGCGAAGTCAGCAAATTCATAACGCGCGTCACAGCAAGACTAGAGCGTTGGTTCCAAGAAGTAAGATAGGGGGCAGGATGGGAACATTATTGGTGGCAGGAAGTGATAAGAGCTGATAAGATACCACAAGGGGCCTTAAAAAGAGTGAGTTACCTAATTCATAACACCGGCCACAGCAGCGATGGGACGTTGGTTTCAAGAAGTTAGATAGGGGGCAGGATGGGAACATTATTGGTGGGTGACAGGAAGTGATAAGATACCACAAGGGGCCAAAGCAAGCAAATTCATAACGCGCGTCACAGCAAAGCTAGAGCGTTGGCTCCAAGAAGTAAGATAGGGGCAGGATGGGAACATTATTGGTGGGTGGCAGGAAGTGATAACAGCTGATAAGATACCATAAGGAGCCTCAAAAAGAGTGAGTTACCTAATTCATAACACCGGCCACAGCAGCGATGGGACGTTGGTTCCAAGAAGTTAGATAGGGGGCAGGATGGGAACATTATTGGTGGGTGACAGGAAGTGATAACAGCTGATAAGATACCACAAGGGGCCTTAAAAAGGAAGGGTCACCAGCTCCATAGCGCGGACCACAGCGACGACGGGATGTGGGTTTAAAAATAAAAGCTCATGAAGCTGCTCAACGGAAGTACTAGGATGTGAGAAATGTGAGGATATTTCACCATGATATCGATGTTATTACCATCGAAAGTCTTTCAACCGCTAAGCTGTCCTATTTCCAACGGATGGTGAGTGTTTCTTAGAAATGTGATAAGCACCAGACATTAGCAAACGTTCATTAAATAGGAGAATCATAATGAAATAGGCCGTATTCTAAAAAATTGTAATCGGGCGAAGTGTTCGGGGTCAATACAGGAATCCTGTCAGCGCAGTACCATTACCATAGGTTCAACCATACGCGCAGTAGTGCGCGTCAGCCAAGCTTGTCAAAATAAAAACGGCCTAAGCGTCCTCAGTTAGTTTGAAGTATTTCTATAGCATTAGAGCCGGATTCGAGCCGGATCGCAGAAATGTGCGCGATTTTATTTATTGCGTTTCCTTAGTTTTTTCAATTTTGTTTTATTTACATCTACATTCGTTGTTGTTCATTTCTAGCCTTTGTCATCTTCATCACCTTCTATTCGGACTTTGAAGCATGAGCAATACCTCAAATGTTAGGAAATTGCGTTTTGCTTGTATTGTCATGTTTTATTGTCATGTTGTCCGTTTTTATTGTCATGTTGGGAATGCGCGGCCTCTGAGGGATATTGCAGAAGCACCACAGTTGCTCTTGAGTTCTAGCCCTCGTCATCATCTTCGGTTCTTATTTTGCAGCATGTTATCCGCATAAAGAAATTGCGTTGTACTTGTATTCCAAAGCGCAATTACAGGACTTGGCAAAAAGCCAAGAGAGCTGCACGCGACCGCGCCGCGCGGATGGTGTTAGCATAAACGTGAGGGCGGTGTAGGAATTACGACTTTCCCACGGCCCCGTACTCTGACCCCGTGCAGTTTTGGGCGGGGGACCACGACACATCGACAGCTGGGGGCTGATAGTCTCATACACCCTCAATGTGTTGAGCGTACCATGTGTCTTTAAGGACTGCGTCTCCACTGTGAACAGGATCAGTGATCGGATCATGGGAGTGAGAATGGACACGAAGGAGGGGTACTGGACAGTACTGACCGTGTACGCACCACAATCCGGTTGCTCCGAAGCGGAAAAGGATGAGTTCTACCTGACCCTGGACGAGGCCATAAGATCGGTTCCGGAAGAGGACTCACCATAGCTGGGGATCTGAATGGCCATGTGGGAAGTGACAGAAGGGGTCTAGAAAGGGGGTGCACGGAGGCCAAGGAATAGGGACAAAGAACGCTGAGGGAGAACGGATCCTTGACCTAGCCACAGCCCACGACTTAGCAATCTGCAGCACCTTCGCGAAAAGGAAGACCCAGAAGATAACCTACAGCAGTGGAGAAGACAAACGGAAATAGACCATGTCCTTGGTGAGAGGACCGTCTCCCAAAACCGTCGATATTATGGTACTGCTTGGGGAGCAGCTGGGCTTCAGTGCAGGCCTTTCCTGGACAGACATCGCCATAGACCTCCCCAAGAAGACAAGGGTGAGAGCAGAGCGAAGAATTCGGTGGTGGAAAATGGGCAAGGTAGAAAAGGATAGCCTCGGCCGAAGAATACTGGAGGCTGGGCTCCCAGACCCACATGGGCCAGTCCAGGACACCTGGACCACGCAGTAGAGGTCATCCTACAGTGTGCAAAGGAAGTCCTGGGAGAGACGCGAGGTGGTATCAGAGGAGACAAGGCAGCCTGGTTCTGGAACGAGGAAGTCCAGAGGATCGTCAAGCAGAAGAAGGAAGCATATAAACGCTGGCAAAAGACAAGGAGCCCAGAAAAGCTGTAATGATGCCTTCGAGAGCTGTAAGCGTCTCTCCAAGGCCGTTGCTAAGGCCAAGAATACGGAAATGGACGCCCTGTACGACAAGCTGGAAGGCCGAGAAGGGGACAAGTTCGTCTTCCGCCTGGCTAAAGCTCGGCATCGCGCTGCTCAGGACATCAGGGTCGTAAAGTAAAGACTGTGAAGAGCAGCAACGGGGCCATTCTCAGGAAACCAGCCGAAGTCAGGAAGAGGTGGGAAGAATACTTCGAGGGACTTCTGAACGAAGAATTCCCTCGCAAGGATAGCCCACAGATAGAGGCGACGGCAGGTCCCATCACGCCCTAGACGAAGGAGGCTAGGGAGAATGAAAGTTGGGAAAGCAGTGGGTCCAGACGGGGTACCGATAGAGGCATGGAAGGCCCTGGAGAGCATGGGGTGAGTTGGCTCACAGACTTCCTAAACAACGTAACGGCTGAAGGAAGGATGCCAGATGCGTGGAGGAGCAGCACAATCGTCCCCATCTTCAAACAGAAAGGGGACGCGACGGAGTGCTCCAACTACCGCGGCATCAAGTTGACTCCCCATACCATGAAGCTGTACGAGCGCCTGGTCAACACTAGGCTGAGGGAAGCTTGTCCCTATCTCGCAGGAACAGTTCGGCTTCATGCCCGAGAGGTCCACCACCGATGCCATCTTCATCGCCAGACAGCTGATGGAGAAGTACCGAGAGAAGCGGCGACCCTGCTACCTTCCTGGACCTTGAGAAGGCATTCGACCGCCTGCCTAGGCCTGTACTCTGGAGAGCGCTCAGAGAACGTAACGTTCCGGAACACCTCATCTCCATAGTGAAGGACATGTATGGGGCTAAAGCAGCTGTACGCACCCCTCACGGCTTGACAAAGGAGGTAAACATTACGGTTGGGGTACACCAAGGATCAGCCCTCAGCCCGTTCCTCTTCCTCCTGACTCTAGATGTCATGGCAAAAGAACTCATGGAGGGACCACTGAAAACCATCCTCTACGCTGACGACATCGCCCTGATAGCGGACAGCAGGGAAGAACTCCAGGACAAGGTGCAGCGGTGGCAGGATGTGCTCGCTGAGAATGGACTCCGGCTGAACGTGAAGAAGACCAAGTTCCTGAGCTCCGAAGAGTGTACGAACCATCGTAGACCGCCATGGCGAGAGCATCGAAGGGGTCGACGGCTTCCATTACCTGGAGAGCGACCTAGCAACTGATGGCAGCAGGGAGTCCACTAGCATCCTGCGCGACCGGCGGTGCTCGAGAACGCTCAAGGGCAAGGTGTACCGGGCGGTGGTAAGGCCTACAATGCTCTACGGCAGTGAATGCTGGCCCTGCAAGAACCATGAAAGGCAGCTCTCAGCTGAAATGAGGATGCTGAGATGGGCCTGCGGCTGGACACGACTCGACAGAGTCAGAAACGAGGACGTCAGGGCGGTCACACAGACGGCTCCGATCCAGCTGAAGGCACGAGAGCAGCGACTGCGATGGTATGGGCACGTACTGAGAAGGCCTGAGGACCACCCAATAAGGAAGGCATTGGAATTCGAAGCAGAGGGCAAGCGACCACGAGGAGCCCCAAAGAAAAGATGGAGGGACGTCATCAAGAAGGACCTCACTGAAGTGAAAGCCACAGCAGAAGATGCAGTGGATCGGACGACGTCTAATAAGAACAGCGGGCCCTGCGAAAGCGCGGGACTAACGCTAGGGAGAAGAAGAATATGTGACTCGACCAAAAGTCTGTTTTGTCTCCCTGTACACAGCCAGCGTGAGCCACGGAACCAAGGGCTTTCCTTGCGGATGGGAAAACATTATTTCGAAGATGAGTACAAGCCTCCTTACCCAGGGGACTCAATACGTCCACTTCCTCAGCGGGATTCCCTCAACGATGCTTTATCCAGCTGTGGGGAGGGGGGGAGCATCGATTCCGCTCTTTATCTAGTGGTAGACTGTTACTTCTTTCATCGAAATCAGAATAACCATCCCGTACAGGGGTCCCACCTGGAGATGAGCACCTGTGGAAGACAAGAACCAAGAAAAAGGGGAAGAGAACACTAATGTGATATTCACGATAGATAAATATTCGGTTGTTTGTCTGTATAACACAAGTTTCAGTTTTAATGCTCACCTTTGGATCACGCACCACTGACCGAAGTTGATTCAGCATCGCGCTGCACTCATTGCACGTGCACTCTTTACAGAGGCTCGTGGAGAACAATACGGAGAAGAGCAGCACAAGGAGGACATGAGCACGCATTCTTCCGGATTCTTTCAGCCGTGGATAATCTGAAGTGAGAAGCTGATGTAAGTCTCATGCAGGGTAACTTGAAAACGTTTTTCTGATGGAAACCGCGAGGAGTGTGAATTTATACCTGATTTCAATTTAGATGGAATGTAGTTGCGAATGTGTTGAGGGTGAAGTCTGGGTTACTCCATCTGCTACGATGAATAAAGCGTAATATGAAGCTCAGAGAGAAAAAGTTCATTTCCACTACGAAGATAGCTTGGCAAAGTTAGGCCAGACCAGCGAAGCCGGGCTAAAGTGGAACAGGCGAGATCGCCGTCAACCGGGCTCCGACTGGTCAGATGATCATCAACCATCAAACTATGTGGTCTGACGAGAGGGGAGTGATGGACGAAAAGCCCCTGTGACCATTTGACGCATTTTGCGCATTATGACGACTGCCTGGCGAGGCCGCGTTCTAACATGGATGGAGAAGCTCCTAGCGACAGCGGGCTATAACTGGTAGAAGACAGATTGTGTGAAGGCGAAGCCTACCTTCCTGCCATCTTATATTTTTTTGAAACACATGCGGCCAGCGCTAGTTCAAACCTGTCCGCGTTTACGTCCAGGAGTGCCCTTGCGGTATGCCTTCGCGCATCAGGGCGCTTCACAGCGCGTCATCGCAAGCTCGGACGTTGCCTTAGGACGCAAGAGCAGCATGTACAGGGGGGAGCAAAAAAGTCACTTTGCCTCATTGACTTTCGAGGCGCTATAAGTTACACTTTATCAAATTCTGATCGGACATTTTACCACCATATTGAAGAGCATATTAAATACTATCATGACACTCCGCCACAGCCTTCTGGACGAGCGCCATCGAGAGATTCTGGCACGCGACCGCGATGTGGTGCCTGAGATCAGCGAGGTAGTCGATTTCTCCGCCACCGTAGACCACCCTATTGAACTCCGCCCGAACTAGGTAATTGAGTGGGTTCAGGTCAGGGGACATACTTCAATATTACATCTTCTTCAGGTACGAAACGCCCTTCCATTCGAAGTAGGCGGGAGTTTTTCCAAAACCCTTCGATTCCATGTGGTGGCACCCAAACCTGTAGCAGCACAAGGTCTCCAAGAAGGTACGGGCGACCACATGTAGGGAGGATATTCTTCTCGAGTTACTTGATGTAACCGCCAGCGCTCACCTTCAGTCGGGGTCTACAAAGAAAATATCGGTCTTCCCATTCCAGGTACCCCGGTCCATACCATCAATCCGTTCCCCTTCCGACTTGTGGGTGAATGATTGCATGTCCTAGGCCGTACGCGACGTTGACGACAACTGCTCGATGTTGCGGGCGTCATCCATCACTCGATGAGAACTTGTCTTCACTAGAGCAGGTAGCCTTAACCCAATGGGACTCCAACACTAGTTTAAGTTTTCGCAAGCAGCTTGGAGGTGGACATGTACATCCGAAAGTCTTCTCCAGTCAAGTGCGGACTGGAGATGACTCAATTTATTGTGCACAAATGAGCGGTGGTGTTGAGCCAGCTCCTGTATTATAGCAAGAAGATGGGACGTATCCTCCGCCCTCGTACTCTTCCACGTCCTCTGTCTGGGCTGCAAAAACTTTGCTGATATGTGACTTGGTCAAAGTGACTTTTTTTGGCCACCCCTGTATATACCATTCCCACCAGGGAGTGTATCTTCATGCAACTTCTGTCCATTACGTGACCCTGTTCGCTTCTGTCCCTCTTCATGTGTGGGTAGGCTCACCACATTTGAGGATTCATTTCTATAAAGTAAACGAATTCGCGAATCAGGGTTTGTCCTAGAACCTTTACGGAAGCGGACTGCTCGGTGGCGCTCCAAGGATCAGGTCACTGCTTACTTCTGGAGTTTCGCCTTTGATGCTGAGTACTTGCTCGGTTAGACACGAAATGGCTGGAACTCACGTAGCAGACGACCGCCGCCCGAAGTAGGAGCGTCAAAATGAGCAACACAGTGCACGCCGAGATACTGGGGCTAATCTTATCAGCCACACGTCCTGACTTCACCAAACTCCTCATCTATCTACTCGTTTCTATATCAGTGCAACGCCAACAAAAAGTATATCGCGACAGCCCTGATTGTGACCGTTGACAAGAACAACCTCTGCTTTGCCATGGCTGCCATACACTATCCAACTCTTTTGTACGCCGAATTTCATAGTATTCCCTTATTCGTAGCCATCTACGACGGCGATGACTGCGATATTTTATCCTACATACTGGCGCAAGAATGAAAGCTTCGTGGCTTCTTACAGTATGTTTTCTACCTAGTTAGGGACAAATTTATCCGAGACATCTCCTGAATGAGCCTCTCATAGGCTTGCCTCGTGAATATAGCGCGCGCAGCAGGCAAGCATCCCTCGCCCCCTTGAGACTGGTGAACAGCATTGGATGCATAAATCGGGGTTTGTCTGAGAAACTCAATGGAAGCGGAGCGCTCGATGGCTTTCCATAGCTTCGGTCTCTACTTACTGTGGCATCCTGCAAATGCTGGGCGACTGCCGGTTAAGCACGAAAGCTGGAAAACCACAGAGCAGATCGGCCCCCCACCGCCTCGACTAGTAGGACGTCAAATATGACCCAAACACAGTGCACCCCCCTCCGAAGCATACTGCGGCTCAATCTTATCAGCGCCACGCGTCCTGACTTCACCCAAACTCCTCATCTTATCTTATCGTTTCTTATCAGTGCGCAACAAAAGTATATGGACAGCCCTGATTCTGACTTGACAAGAACACCTCTGCTTTGGCGAAATGGGTCCATCACTATCCAATCCTTTTCGTACGGAATTCATAGCTATGCCTTTTTCGTAGCATCTAGACCGGTGACTTCGTATTATTCCTAATAAGGAAGATGATAAGCTTGGTGCCTAGTCTACCAGTATTTTTCTACTATGATTAGTGACAATTTTATCCGACAGATCGCTCCTGAATGAGGCCTCTCATGGTTGCCTCGTGTATAGCGCCGCGAGCAGCAAGCATTGCCCCTTGAGGTGGTGAACAGCATTGGATGCATAAATCGGGGTTTGTCTGAGAAACTCAATGGAAGCGGAGCGCTCGATGGCTTTCCATAGCTTCGGTCTCTACTTACTGTGGGGGTTTAGCCTGCAATGCTGAGAACTTGCTCGGTTAAGCACGAAATGGCTGGAACTCACATAGCAGACGACCGCCGCTCGAAGTAGGAGCGTCAAAATGAGCAACACAGTGCACGCCGAGATACTGGGGCTAATCTTATCAGCCACACGTCCTAACTTCACCAAACTTCTCATCATGTCAGCACTACGAGTGCCACTTGAGCTTGAATTGCGGGTAAATGGAAAATTCGCCTCACAACATATGGACTAGCTTCGCAGGCCCTTTCATTTGCCATATATGCAATCAGAATCCAATGCAATGCCGTGATTATGAATAGAAAGTCGAATGCGGGGCTGATTAACCGAAAGAGGTTAAAGCGAGTAACCCGTTCAGCTAGCCTTTGGCGACCGTTGAGGAAGGGGGGGGCACTGCACTTTCACTGCTTCACTACTTCCGGTTTACAAGTCTCACTCTGGTGAAACTTGTGAACTCTTGTGAAGCTGGAGCAAGCTAGTCTAGCCGCCATGGTGAAACGTTTCAACCCATAGCAAGCGATGTGTTCCTTAAGACAAGGTAAGTGTTAACGTCCTCGACTACGGCTCAGTTTCCCTACAGGAACTCATAATCACTCTATTTTATAAAGCAGAAGTTTTGTGTGTCGGTTTGTCGGTCTGTCGGTATGTATGTATGTATGTATGTATGTGAGTATGTATGTTTGTCCGTCCGCAAAATGCTTCACGGGATTCAACATGTAACTGAAAGGAGAAAACGACCGCTAGCCAATCTAGGAACCTTTCGGTGCAGATGTATCAATCCAATGTTTTGATTGCGATAACCCCACTATATAAGACAACCACTCAGTACACTCCGATCCATTTTCATGGGGAAGAACGTAGGGCGATGGGGGGGGGCAAGAAGGGGTGGGGCGAGGGAAGTGAGGTCAATGGAGAGGGGTGGAGACCTGGAGTGCGCTTCAGCAGGAGCATACCATGACGGCGGAAACAGTAGCATTAGTGAAAGCGACAAATATAGAAGAAAAGAAGGATCAACCGCTAGCAGAGTTGCAGGGCAATCCATAATGTGCTATCAATTTAAGGTGATATTTCGAATCCGAGCCATTGCACGGGCTGCTCGCGTGGCAGCTGGACGCGAGCACGTGCAGTGGGACAGGGTAGGGAAGAGGTACGGCGAGGGGGTGAGGAAGGGGTGGGCGGAGAGGTGGAGTTAATAGGGAGGTATGATGGGGGGGGGGGGGTAGAGAAAGCTTTAGCAAGAGCACAGTGGGGACAAAAGCATTAGTGAGAGCGATGTGTTGAAGAAGGGATGGTGCAACTGCTAGCAGAGTAGCAGAGTGCAGAGCAGAACCAACATAGTGTGCTATCAATTTAAGGTGACATTGCGAATGTGATTACACATTCCACTGTATAAAACAAGCATTTGGTTGTTCCGAGTCATTGCACAAGCTGCTCGCGGGGCAGCTGGACGTGAGCGCGTGGATGGATCAGGGTAGGGAAGGGATTGAGGCACTGGAAGGGGGGGGGGGGAGGAGGGTGGTGGTGGTGGGTATAGACTGGGAAGCGTAGAGTGCGGCTGCAAGGGTACATCGCTACTTTGGTGAAAGCGATAGGAACAACCCACCGCTAGCAGAGTTGCGAGCCAATTCATATCGTGGTAAATATCAACTCGAGGTAATGTTTTGAAGGTGATAACACCCTTTTACATTCAACGTACTGATGAAAACGAATAATACGGGACAAGGAAAATGCACAACGTGGGACATGATCGAATGGATTACATGGTAGTAGAAAAGGTGAGCGCTGATCGATTGGCGTTCGGTACAAGTA
>MU914242.1:0-16624 GCA_036418165.1 Cooperia oncophora | reverse complement strand
ACTGCTAGAATCGCGCTTCAAGTATGCCGATGAGTGAAGAGCCGATGAGTCACCACTCGCCGCGCGCCGCGTGGTCCTCCTCCCCCCCCCCAAGATACGTTAGCACCGTTGTGGGTAATAAGGCTTATTATTTTCCAGGAAGAACACACGCGACAACACTCGCGCTGTTTGGCAACATGTCCTTGGGTGATGCCGCTTGCCTTCCATATTTCTTTCCCTGAATTGGCCGCAAAAACAGTGTCACGAGAAAACCTAGGTAGCCCACCGCCGAGTCAGCCGTTGAAGCTCCTCGCAGGTTCATGCGTTCAGAATGCATGCATGCATGCAGAAGCCCATTGCCGTTTCATGCATTTCCTACCACTAGAGCGACCTACTTAGGACTCATGCACCAGTCAGTACATGGAGATCTACGGCTCTTCGAAAGGTGCTCAGTAATGTTATTTGATGGAGATTTTTATAGCATAAACATCAATCATGCAACTGAAATCCAGTTGCTTTAGCGGTCGGATATAAAGTCCTGGTAGACAAAGGAACAGAAGTGAGTTGTAGAAGCTATTTGCGTGTTAGTTTCTGGAAGCCTGATGGTAAAACTTCATCAGCGGTACTGTATTCCTGAGCGATTTCGGAGATTTATACTCTAGTTCGCTGCGGACGGTTGGGCGTGTCAGGCAGTATGAGTGTGTCACACCAAAGCCGTTCTCTGCCTTCTTGTTGAAGCGCGCATGCGACAAAAAGTGGTAGAAAACAAGTTATACGAACGATGCGATACACATTTACCCGCTCTAACAGCTGGTGGAGAGCGGGTTTGGCACCAAAGTCATCCCGCCTGACACGCCCAACCGTCCGCAATGAACTACCCCATATTCCGTGGAAGTTTAACATTGTCGCCTCTATGTTGTCATCACTTTCCGTCACCAAATGTCGATATCACCGCGCCACACTTCATGTCACTGTTAATGAAACCATAGCTCCATCGGTGCATGATTAGAGCTACAACTTGACCTGAAAGTTTGAAATCAAATTTCGTGACTTTCATTTTTTTCTGATAGACCTTCAGTTGTTATGACCTCCAATAATGTTACTGTCCCGCCCCCTAGATCTCACTCCTTGTCACCTACCAGCGTGTACCTGGAGCGATTCAGCTAGGGAGACTTTTTGCACTTTCGCTACTTCCCACGTGCTGACCCATCTGGACAACTATTTCATGAGCTTACAAGAGGTACCAGGTTCTATCATGGACTCGAGAGTAATGCAAGAGGGACCCAGCGCATGGGCTGCTGTATGCAATTACACCACTTGCGCGCTCTTTGGCTACCGTAAACCTTACGTACCTCACGCCTACTTTTAATGTTTTGCGAGTGTTTCTTGTTGTGAGCGCCGCTAAAGAAGCAAGGAAGTACTGTTCTGCTTCTAGCATTACATAGAATTTCTGATCATGAGACCGATGAAAGCTTCTCGTCACTCAGTTCTCTTTGCGGCACCATTCAACTATTACTACCCCATCTTCTGAAAAGCCATCGTTTGAACGACTTCTTTTCTGTCGAGGCAGATTTGGTTGAAAACTCGGTCGCAGAGGTAGTTAGGACTTCTGAGCACGAATTTTACATCCGCTAAGCGTGAAGCTGCCTGGCGCCTGCGCCACAGCCGCCTTGGCCAAGATGCCATAGACAAATCTGTGAAAACTTGTACGCGGGGAAACCTTGATTGCGAACATGACATTCATTGACGCTGTGGCATGGAGGACACAATATACGATGTCGCGCTGTGCAAAGGCTCAGCCTGGCCTCAAGAGAAACACTCTTTCTCCCTAGGCTCAAGCTTAAATAGCACTAACCATAAGTGTCGCTTTCGTCGAAAAACGAATGCCATATTCGTAATCACGGCATCAAAGTAATCCGACTATGCAAGATTTTCATGAAAAAGGATGCTGCGCCCGGTTGGGAAGGAACACAGAGAAGTTCGTAGCTGTCGCCCTTACTATCGAAACTGAGATAAAAAGCATGCCATTTGATGCTCTGATTATAAATACGACGTCCGATCCAGGCGTCATTTGGCGCTACAGTGTGCTAATTGGCGCTCTCATCTTTTCCACGAAACGCTGTAGACTTGCATGTGCGTTTGCCACTATATAACATACATTTTTGGCGTCTGCGCCGAAATGGTGGCCTAATCTTGGCCCTCCACATTCTTCGCTATAAACTTGCATGCTAGCATTATTTGACTTCATTATCACGGACATGACTTATTTCCTGACGTTCTTGGTGCGAGAGTCGCGCCGGCTTCGCGCCGACACTTTTTTCACTAAATTCGTTACTACCCTCTGAATTTTGTTCAAAGTGGTGGTGGTTCCGAGGTGACACCGGCACCAGTCTGACATCAAATGGTAACTGCGCAAAATAGGTGTCATATTCGTGTACAGGACACCGAACTACCCTGTTATGCAGGTTTTTATGGTGCTAACGTATTTGGGGGGGGGGGGGGGGGGACCACGCGGCGCGCGGCGAGTGATGACTCATCGGCTCTTCACTCATCGGCATACTTGAAGCGCGATTCTAGCAGTCAAATTAGAATAAAACAAACAAGATTCACCGGGAACTTGCTGAGAAATCCCACGGAAGCCGAAAACAAATGTTTGATCTTTTGTAGTCAACAATAACAGTCAACAACAAACAGGCAACAAAATTTTGTAGTTAATTCAAAAATCTTCCAGCCCACAACTGTTTCTTCGGACTTTTTAGCGTTACTGTATTAATATAGCTAGGTCGGTGTTATATCCATGTCCTAAACACAAAATTACTTATTTTGCGAGGAGGGAGCAGAAGAGCAGATGAGTCATCGCACGCCGCGAGCCGCGTGGTCCCCTCCCCAAAACACGTGGCACCCTCACAACTACAGTCGTCATCCTTGCACTTGATAGTCAATGTCAGTGCGGCTGCGTGCGGCGCGGTCGTCAGCACCCGTACTGCACCAATCGTTGAACCAGAGAGTGACATTACTGTATTATATCCTTCGTGTTACTCGTTTTCTATCACTTTTTGTCGCATACGCGTTTCAACGAAAAGGCTGAGAAGGCTTCAAACAGTGTGCACGCTCCTTCTCGCCGACACGCCCCTATCAAGTGCAAGGATGACGACTGTACGTCGAATGCCGTTGTTTATGCTACCATCACGTATACTCGAGATCCCTGAGATCGGGTAGGCGGGGCTGCATTCTTCAACTTAACCTGAAAGTGTCTATGCTTCTGGTGGAATATTTCCATCTTGACACAACTGTTGTCGTGTCTCTGTCCAACACAGAACAAGATGACACTTGTCCCAGGTTGGAATATTCCACGAACCAGTTCCGCGCCATGTTCAAATGCCACGCCTGCTCGGGCTCAGGGATAAGCAGTGTACATATCCACCAAAACCGAATGGCAATGGGCGCGCTGAACTCTTTGGGCGGGACACGGTAGCTGCGTACCGTACGCACTCACACTCACTGTCTAGATATGTCGTCTCAGGATATCTGTCACCCGCCTCCGCGAGCCGCGTGGTCCCCCTCCCTCCCAAATACGTTAGCACCGTTTTTATCGAATATGAAAATGAAGAGAGTGTGACGCAAATGGCGCCACGGCTGGAAACGCATGCGGTAATTTCGTGATCCGGAGATCTGGTAACTTTACTATGTATTAGGTCGTTGCAAAAGGAATGCAGGATTTTGAACCCCTAATTTTAAATGAACATAACTCAGCTTAGAATGAACTTTATTAAACGAAATAACAACCATAACAATCAATACATTTTTGCCAACGAGAAACAAGTTTATTTATGCCGGTTGAATAAAATTCCGGATTTCTAGAGGCCACGAAATCGTTGAAGGCGCCTTTTGGCATCGTCTTGTTTTGAAGCATTTCTCTTTAAGATAGTTGTCCAGATGCTTGAAAAAGTGGTAATCGGTGGGCGACAAGGTCTGGTGAGTATGGTGGATGAGGCAGAGTTTCATAGCCCAATTCGTTTAACTTCTGGAGGGTCGATTGTGTGAAACGTGGGTCGGGCATTGACGTGGAGAAGAATAGGTCCCTTTCCATATTTGACCAACCTTGGGCACATGCGTTGAAGCTTTCGTCGATTTGTTGACAGTACTTCTCTGCCGTAATTGTTTCACCAGGATTCAGGAAGCTGTGATGGATGAGACCGGCGGCAGACCACCAAACATGAGGTTCATCTTCAAGGCTGGTGTTGCCAGAACGAAACTTCTGGAACCAACGTTGGACCGTACATTCGTTGACACTTCCTTGACCCCAAACTTCGTTAATGTTTCGAGCTGTCTCGGCAGCGTTTCGGCCTAGCTTGAACTCATAGAAAAAAATAGTGCGAAATTCACGTTTTGACATCTGCAATAAAACGTCAATAAAAATGATAATAAAAAGAATTACAACCAATCTTGAAGTATCATTTAGAAAGAGCATTAGATAAGCTTTCGAATAATATATAACACATATTAAAGTAACATTTTATTGGAATAAAATAAGTATTAAATACAAAAAACGAAATCCTGCATTTCTTTTGCAACGACCTAATAATTTTACATCGAATTTGATAAGAAAGGTGGCATCGCCAAACTGGCGCCAATTTGGCGCCATTGCCGAAGACGTGTGCTATATTCGTGATCGGACGCAAAAGTACCTATGGGCAAAGTTTCAGCTAGAAAAATTCCTTGACTTTTTGGTTAGTAATAGCTTGAGTGCCCAAGTTGGTTTGAAAACTGGTAACGTCAAACTGACGCCTAATGGGGTCAGATGATGCTGGCGCTGGTTGGACTTCATATTCCTTCTGTCAACACACTGAGGAATACCATTTTGTGAGACGTTCTGGGCTACTGGTGCCGTTAGGCGAGTCGTAGGATCCTTATTATTGCTGATCTCATTGGATCACTTTGTATGAATTAATGAAGGTACGATAGGTTGTTCAACTGGGAAAGGCCATTTGAAGAAATTGTATGTGATGCTACCTGCTAAAATGCTAAAACCAAGTCTTCCCTTGATTTTTGGCATCGCTGTAAACAAGAAACGCGCTGGGTCCCTCTTGCATTACTCTTGACTCGAGGAGCTTGCTCCTGCTTCACAAGAGTTCACAAATTTCACCAGCCTTAGACTTTTGAACCAGAACTAGTGGAGCAGCGAAAACGCAAAACGCCCCCTTCCCCCGTCGTCGGACTGCGCCGTGTCGGCCTATTTCACTTTTTGGAAAAGACGTCCCACTATTCCTGTGACCCGCCCTATAATATTTAAAAAACTACTCCTCCAACTTCCCCTGTATCATTACAGCCTTTGCCGCTTTCCGCCAGCCATCTACAGCGTCTCCGATGCACCTTCTACATCACTTCTTGGAACCACGGTCCCGCTGTAGCTGTGACCCTCGCTATACGACAGGTGACCCTCCTCTACTAACGTCTTCAATCCAATCTTGTCATCTGACATCACTTCCTGTCGCCCACCAAAAATGTTCCCGTCACAGCCGCTGTATCACTACTTGGAACTAACTTCTACTGCTGCTGACACGGGCGCTATGAAGTTCGTGACATAAACGCTCAGCCATACTTAGGGGTATACATGTAGTACGGTAGGACGAACACACTCCAGTGATAAAAAGCAGATGATAGCGGATATGCCTAGGGTGGTGGGTAAGGGACTCATTCTCACTTCCGTGCAAATATCAACACGTCGTATTCTATGTGAGTACTCGGACTGATAGAAATCCAGCTTATGTTACAAATCAGGAAAGCTTGTCTCAAAATGTTGTATTTTAAGAGCACATGAATGGCCGATGTGCGCGATCAGTCTACCGATGTGGATTGGAGTGCTAACATTATCGTCACTAACTACATGCTACCGCCGAACTTGGAAAGGTGGAAAGGACGCCGACAAAAGTCTCGAGCAAAAAGTTAGTTTATCGCGTCGATTTCTTTTCATTTCACTTACTACTTTTTCTGACGAGTAACAGCGCTGGTGAAAACACCTTCTTGTTCATGCTCACCTTGTAAAGTTCAGTAGTCTATGGACAGAAGAGTACAGGCTGCAATGCGAACGCAGCCTTGAATACGTTAGTATTGGAGCTGAGCATATGGCTGAGGTTGCCTGCTACGAAAGTCTTCTTCCTGTGGCCATGACTTATGTACCTATATCGAGTAGGGTGCACGAATGTATCGAGTAGTATCAACACGCATCTATTATCGGGTTGCTTTCGTGTTACAGCCGCCACATAAGCACGTGTACCGTGAAATGAAGGTTGATAGCGCACGTCTTATCGAAAATTCTTTCTACGTTGGCTCCAGGAGAGCGGCCTGCGAGAAAGACTGAGAAAAGTATACTCGCTCGTTATAAGCCACTCCTCACAGCGAAGTCAGCGTGCGGATCTTCTTAACACCACCTTTTGGGTGAAAGAGTGGAGAGCACATATGGTATGCTCTACTTGGTTCAATGTGATCCACGTAGCAGTACGGGACCACTGCGTCGTCTACGCTCAACTGCATTCGTGCTGTTTTGTATAGGGAGCAAAGTATAATAGTGATCAAAGGGAGACGTGCTACAGAATCGTCCGAGGCAGCGCACGCGGCGCGGCGAATGACTCACCAGCTCACTTACGTGCATTTGCTAGGCGATAGCTTCGCGACTGGAGCAAATGATCTCAAATGATGTTTTTCTTGATAGTAACACACAATTGTTTGGCGGTTCCATAACGCAACTTCAGGAAATAAACAGTACAAAAGAAATCAGATAAGGCCGTGATTCTCCCTATGTTTATGTGGTTCACATGATTTGCGCAGTCGCCAGCGTCAATATAATAGACGGATGGCCAAGTTTTTCTGTGAGCTGCTGTAAAAGATGACAAACCAGAGCAAATGTAAAGACCCCAATGAATTTCGTGCTCTATTGAACTTTTTCATACTCTAACTGAAAACTTAACCGTAACTGAACACAAGACTCGATCCTGGGTGATATCAATATTTACCTTCCCTTCAATAACCCTATTCAAACCGCCAGAAGCACGCTTCGTCTTCTCGCCGCAAGTATGTCGCAGGCCACGCCCACCAGCTGCACCGGACGATTCTGTTGCTACACACCCCTGGTCAAATAAAGACCCGACCATGCCTCGGTACGCTTACATGGCGGGAAGTATTTGAAATGCCAACCCTATACTCAAGATACAGCATCGATGTGCGACACCCATAGGCCCATACTACCCGTACTTGGCCGTTGTGGAGGGGTGGGGGCGTAAACGCAGGGTCGGTGAGACCAAACACCACAAAAGCGGCTGAGGACCGGATGTAAGGAAGGCTACAAAATATTAAAACAATTGATTAGCAATATCAATAGTTAGCATGAACTCGTAAGTACGTAGATGACTAAATAATACATCTCAAACAGATTCGTGCGTATCGACCTTTCCAAACCCTAAACAAACATCTGCTTGCATGGACAAAAATCACCTAAAATCAGAAGTTACACCTTTCCACCACCTCTGCGTAGAAGCGTAATGCACGGCGCACACTCGGACCAAATCGATCGATGATAACCAAATTATGCTTTGACTCAGTTCAACGGGAATATGTGTTTTGAAGGCATATTGAAGTTCGCGAATGAGTATCCTTACAATGGCACAGAAGGAGTCGAGCTTTTGAGTGGCTTAGAATGTCATCCAAGGGTGACCCTTCCAAAATATCTTCTGAACCAGCGTATCTTCAAGAAGACTGTGGAGCGTGTTGGAAAGAGGGAATATTCGGAGTTCCGATGGGTTTTTAGACGGTAAAGTAGAGTGGAGACATTGCTTTAACATGCCGCCTTCCGTTTCTGAGAAGTCCGACACCTAAAAAAGCCCCACGATCTCTACCCGGCCAACAGATCTGTCCCTCCGCTGATTTGCCACCCTATCCTACTACATATAATCCGCTAAGTATGTGTGTGTGCGTCCGTCTGTTTGTCACGAAATTCATAGCGCCGGTCCCAGTAGCAGTGAGACATTGGTTTCAAGAAGTGATGTAGGGGGTGTGACGGGAACACTATTGGTGGGTGACAGGAAGTGATATCAGTTGATAAGATTCGATAAGGGGCTTAGAAGGGGAAGGTCACCATATTCATAACGCGGGTGACAGCATCAGCGAGGTTCATTTCAGCAAGTGATATAGAGGGTGAGATGGGGACATCAACCGTGGGTGACTGGAAGCGATAACTACTGATAGGGGCTGATAAGGGAGTTGCAGTCGTCGTCGCTGTTCAAGGTGGTTCACGCTACCAAATCAGAGATTTAGTGATGAGGACATTGATGACGGGTGACAGGTAATCTTATCAATCGATAAAAACAGATAAGATACCATCTGCGCTACATTTTTATCACTTCTTACCACTATAATGCCGAGTATTGGAGGCTCAATGTGTGAACTCCTTCCATTGAGTGTCTGCTATTATATGCGTGAAATGGTGTCGAGCGGGGGCGGGGGGGGAGGGTATATATAGTGCGACTGAAACGGGAAAATCGAGAAATTCATTAATCAAAAATTTTTCGGAAATCTGCCTGTTATATGATGTGCAACGATGTATTAGGTGGTGAAGTTCGCAAGTGGAGCGAAACAAGGAAGGAACCCAACAATTGGGTTCCTTCCTTGTTTCGCTCCAGTTGCGAACTTCACGTTTCATCGGTGGTAACATTCGAGCTCTCCGTCGTACTTTGACATGTACAAGGCAATGTGAAGTTCTCCTTCTCAGTGCCATCCAAGATCCTGCAGTTATGCCTCTTCCGGGTGTTAAGGACTCATCCGGACTAATTCAACTTTACCCATTCTGATGTCACAACTGCAGTCCTTGATGATATGGCTCAGCCTTCTCACGGTTGAAAGTCTGTAGTAAGCAAGAGGGACCATATGTTGGTAGATAATGACTGATGTTCGGCTCTTTAGCTCATTTTCCCACATTTTAATGAAAAACTAATAAAAAAATAAATGTCACCGTTTGGCACATTTAGCGCATTCTACCACGCCGAGGGAGGAGTGCCTGGCGAAGCCAGGTCGGCCCGGCGAAGCCGGGCCGTGAAACAGAAGGAGGAGCACCCGGCGGCAGCGACTGGTGGATCATAAGCGGCGCAAGTGCTTGGAAATCGTATATTATTCTTCTCGTCAAAGCAAACAATAAGAGCTGTAAAGGGCGGGGGTCGTACCAGGGTCCTTCTGGGGAGGGGTCGTAGTGACACTGCCGTTTCACACAATTAGATGCTGTACCGCCGCCTCGCACTGCCGCGTGGACAGTCGTAAGCGAAGGCGTTACTTGTCTGCCGTCTCATTTCTTTGTGTTCGCCACGGTTAGGTGATCTTGAACTTTTGTGCATGGTCCTGTTGCGAAACCAAGAAACGCAGGCAGATAGAGGACAGCGCCTGCCAAAGCATCGAGACGTGCAAAAAACCATGGCTAGACAGGAAACGGGCTTCTTCAAGGGGTTGGGACTCTAAAGTCCCCTTCCCCTGGAGAAGCCCGTTTTCTTCCTCGGCCACTTATCATACGTGAAAAGCTGGGTGAAGTCACAATGACCATATAGTGCCACACGGACAAGAAAAAGCAGAGAAAAACAGAAATTCGACGCGTTTAAGGGGATTGAGTTCAAGTTGTCCGTGGACCGTTCGCCACCTGAATGTGTTCTGCTGTAGGACCTTGGCAACTACGCAAATTCTGTACCTTGAGGACAGCGCGGATGGAGTATGGAGCTGGCACCGTGTATCGCTGCTCTCCAGCGCAGTTTCTGTGCAGCTTTGAGCGAGGAAAGCAGCACGCTGTTGCAGCTACGCAACCAATCACCTAAATGGAAGCAACCGTTGGAGTTGAGTGTGCGAATTGTCTCAAATGCTAGAGTTGCACAATGAGTTGCCACGTGCTCGAGGGACATGATAAACATCATACCAATCGTTTAGAGCTTTCAGAAGAACTGTGACCACTGCGTAGGCGCTCGCCCAGGTGTTTGCTTGACAGCCTGAGGAACCTAGTAGATAATCGCTCTGATTCAGCGCTCATATTTGTGGCGTGCTCGGCTAAAGTCATTGTGAAACCTTGGCAAATGCGGCTGCTTCTTTGATCTTTGATCGCCTACAGGGTACGGAGTTTCGAATTTCTTCTCTCACTGCGTGTAGCGAGAAACTTCGAGCATCGCTCTTCCGATGCCGGACTGAATGCCACTAACCTCACCTTTATCCTGTTTTCGCATCCGAGTCTTCGAGCAGTTAGGTGAAACAGGGAGGAACAGAATCTAAGAGGAGGGCGTGGAGAGGAGGTCATTTTCGTTTTGTTTGCAACACCCTCGATGTTCTCGGGAATTCGCAAGCTATTCGCTTCCTCCTGCTTAGCTTTGGTGCTAAGCCGTTCATTAAATTGATTTTCCGACCCAGTACACGAAGCTAGAGCATTCAGAGATGTAAGTTTAGCTGAGCGAGAATGGGGCACACATTATTCCGTTCCTCATGAACACATTTTTATCAGATTCATTCAGCTGCAAACTGTTTTTTCCACACGCGAAGGAGCCAGCGTACATGTTGTCATTTAGGTGGAGATGATGTACTTGCGACCGTGGATCTTTGCTCCTGAGCCTTCTCGTAACAGTGACGTATGACGTTCTCGAGAGGCGCTGAGGAGTTTGGGCAAGATGTTCTTCTTCTGTTCTGTCGCCCTGTCGAATCCCTCTATTCACGCCAGTTCCTCGTAGAATGGTTAGATCCTGGTCGAGAACTTGCTGTAGAGCTCACAATATGTTGATGTATTGAGTAGGAACATCCTAGTTGCTCCCAGCTTCGATGACCACTTCTGTCTCAACAGAGTCGAAGACTTTCTTCAAGTTGATTCTTCACTTTGATGAACGTGAGCATAACGGGTTCTTGTACTCCCGCGTTACTTCAACGAGCTGCGTTGCCGTGTGTATGTGATCGATCGTGCCCAACCCTCTTCGAAACCCTGTCTGCTCGCATCTTTTGTCTAGTGTCTGCCAATCAATCCTAGGATGACTCGTGTACAGAATTTGTAGACCACAGACAACAGACAGACTAGGGATAATTGCCAATGTCTCGCAGGTCGCTTTTCTTGTAGAGCAAAGTTCTGCTAGTTTTCCACGAGGAGGGTGCATTGCATTCCAGCGGGTAGCGTGTGAAGAGTCGACCAGAGTTTTCACATGAACTGGCGGAAGTTTCTTCGGATATCCGGATCTTATTGTCGACACTGGGTGCCATAGTGCCGTACGATTCTCCACCGGATAGGTGGCGTGTAGGACTTTAGAAGCTCACTGTCGTGAAACACGTCAAAGCGAGGATCTCGATTGATAGGCAAGAGTCGCACTCATCACTCGGAACAAACCTTGCGTGTTCTCACTCTAAGTGACGAGCAGGCTCTGGCCCACTAGTTGAGATCCTAACATGCCTATTCAAGGCATTTAGCGAAAGGACAGCATGCCTATTCGGGGCGTTTAGCGAAGGGTTACGGTAAACGGCAAAATCGCACTGGAGCATCCGGCCTTTGTGAGCGGCGGTCGCGGCGCGGTTTCGGCACTAGGGCATCATGGTCAACTATCGTCACCAGCGAGTAACATCTTAAGTTGACTACTATGAACTCAACATGGGAATATCACCACACTATACTCACAAAAGCATCGAATCTTGTATAATAATGTTGATGATGTGGCGTTTCCCACTAAATTTCCGTTGAACTGGAGGTAAAGTCCTGTAAGGAGGAACAAACGCTTCCTCATCATGTTTAAGGCACCTCGCCCATCAACGTGGGGACATTTCACCACACTATACCCTTTACCCAGCTTAACTTTAAGCATTCTGCGCTCGAAATGGCTTCCTTCAAGATCTGTAGAGAGCAGCTGGAAACAGCTCTGTACACTTCATCAATGTCGTAGCAATTCAAGCAATTTGCACGTTCATTTTGCGGGTCCTGCAATTACATGCCTTATTAGAATGTGGCATTTTGTGAGTTATACAGTGCTCCTTCAGCAATGCGAAGCAAACGGCACCTTTATACGCAACGCTTCTCACAAACGACACCCTCTCTGAGGAAACGGTGGGAGGAGGCATTGATCAATGCCTTGAAGTTTCAACGGATTGGTTCAGATAATTCCCGGTTGACTCAGTGGAGCCGTTCTGGTGAAGCATTTTGGCCAGCTTTTGGATTTGACCCCATCAAGTTGGTTGAGTATGGCGAGACTTTCTACATTCCTTACAGTGATTGACATCTGAAAAGTGATTACACACACTGGAGATCAAAAGGGTTCACTTCGCTCTTGAATGGGTGATTTTGTGACCTAACAAGGGAGGTCGTTCAGGCCGTGGTGAGCTTTTTCAAAACGGTTTGTTGCATGTTGTAGGGGTCCATGCGAGGACCACAGCGATGGGGTTCATTTTTGCTAAACGGTACTGGGAATGTCAAAAAAGGTCAAAAATAATTCGAAAAGAATGGGCTTTTTAAACCACCTTATTCGCCTCTGTTCTAGCTGTAGCGTTGACAGGGTATAGTATGTAGGGTATCCTTTGAGCAGGCATGAAAAACAGCGCAAAATAAGGTCAAAATCCAAATGCTTTACTTGGCATGTAGTGAGCTGCATTGGAGTTTTCCAGTCATCTGCGCAGTTCTCTTCAACAGGTCCTACATCTCCCACGTCGCAGTGGCAGATGGTGTAGTGGATAGCGTGACGGGCTCTCATTCGGTGGGTTTATGGATCGAATCCCCTTGGTGGCACATTTTTTGCATTTTTCAGATTTCTTGCATCTTGTATTCCCGAATGCCCCATAATGTGTATGACCCGGATATACGCCATTTAAAGGCACATTCCATGCGGGAACAGTTCACAACGGGGCCTCACTCAATTGTTACGCTCGCGAAATACTATCGAAGAAACTCACTATGAAACTTGGGTTACGGCGGTTATCCGATGCTCTGATCATGAACATGACACTCATTTTTAAATATGGCGCAATGTGTCGCCAATTTGGTGTAAACTTTCTCGTACTAGCACCATTGTTAGTCATGCGCGGCGGGCGCTTATTTTGAGGTGCCATAAACTGGCCGTCCAGATGGCCTCGCCGTGCCAAAAATAAGTGTCAGAACCGTGATCAGGACCATGAACTATCCCTACGTATAGAGTTACGCCGGAAAAATTTTTTCCGAGTTTTTTGTGTTATGGTGCCTGCCATGTCTCCAGCTAGTGGCTATCAGTTCCCCCCCCCCCCTAAAGAGTCATTATTTAACATCGTTAAGAGGGGCTTTTCATTTGTTAGTATGCAGACGAGAATTAACAGCCACACAGAACAGTGAGGCACATACACTGCACACCACTAATACCTTTGATATCGGAGAAAAGATTTTTTTCGCGGCAGGTGTAACGATTCTTTGTCGAAATTGTCGAAGACGGTAAAAGTGGAGAAAGTTTCAGGATGCTCGTTTAATGACTCCGAAGCCAGCACGGTGTTCTATGTAAACCTACTGAAGTTGAGAGTGCAAGAAATGAAAAATTTCTGGTGGTTTGTATGCCAGAGAGGATACCCAATGGTGGTTCGCCTGTCACTGCCATCCAAATGGTCAAGTCCATGACCACCAAAAAAACTCGAAAAAAATTTTTCGCTGAAACCTCTTAAATAGGGGTAATCAATGGCCCTGATCACGATTCTGACAATTATTTATGGCGCCGACGTGATCTGGGGCCAGCGTGGCGCTAAATGGCCACTGCGAGCGCGAAGGGATGCTGCATAAACCCCTAAAGAAACTGCAGTATACCTCACTGTATGCAAAGTAAAGCACTTCAATTTCGACCTTATTCAAGTATTGTTTTTCATGTCTAGTTGAGGAACACTTTATAAACTCTATGTATTCTGCTTTACAGCTGAAACAGATGCGAATGAGATGATAAAATTTGCGTATTTCGAGGCGATTTGTTTTATTCCTTTTTTGCGCAATTCCCATAGCGTTTAAGCAAAAATAAACCCATCTGTGTGGATCGCTTGTATGGACCCCTACTACATGCAACAAATCGTTTTGAAAAAGCTCACCACGGCCTGAACGACCTCCCTTGTAAGTGGACATTATAATAGCCAGCATTGTGCAAGTCATTTAAGGCGTTTCAAATTGAAACATCTATTTTGCTTCCTTCGAACTTCGTCAGGTGCGCTCCTGATTTTCGATCATGCGAAATGCAAGCGCTTCATACTTGGGGTTGTGCGATTGTATGAGCGCGCGCAGGGTCCTCAGGGTAATCGTGCCGGGACCGCGCGCCAGATGCTCAAGCGCGATTTTTTACCTTACGTCTTTAGCTAAAGGGCAGGACTCTCACGGAGTGAACGGAGTAGCTCGTTGTGGGAGGGGTTATCTTAGCATACACAGTGTGAAAACTTCAAAAAAGAATGATAGAAATGCTGCAAGAAGTCGCAAAGTCTACGTGGTTGAGGGAGCGCAGCTTTTGTCTCAGTGCATGATTGGCGTCCCCGACTCCCGTTGTTTTGTGAAAAGTGGATGTTAAAAAAAGACGTTCAAAAAGGTATAACAATTCGATTTTATAAAAACTTCCTAGAACGCGTGCACAGTTCCTTCGTGTTGGTGTGTAAGACCTTTTGAACAGTGCGTATTTGCTGAAAAATAACAAAGTGCGAAAATGTCGAAGACCTTTGAAAAGAGACATGCGCTTGGGTGGGCGTGGCTCGGAGCGAGCATCTTGAGTTATCGTGACTTCTTAAATTTTGGCGTGTTAATTGGCGTGAATGGAGTGTTGGAATAGCGGATTTGACGCATCTACAGGCGCCAAAAAGGCTTTGCCGCATATAGGAAGTCGGCAGCGAAGGATGAATGAGCTACCAAGTGAAGATACCGGTCTGCTCTAGTAAGCTGGAGCACCTTGCCGCCAATCGCCTTACATTACGCCAAAGATAGGAAGTCATTCTCAGTCGCGGCCTGACTGAGATACTCTCACCTTTGGAATTCACGACGTCGCCTCCAAACAGCTGCGAAACTTCTTGAATGAAGTCATCCACAGATAGCTACCTGGAGGTCAGTACTCTTGACCTGCAAGACCTCCCACATCGACCAGCTACGGCAACGTCGCTACGGTCTAGGACATCATCTTCACCGTATTCGCCGAGGCGCGAGTTGATGGTATGGACCGGGGTACCTGGAAAGGGAAGACCGATATTTTCTTTGTAGACCCCGACTGAAGGTGAGCGCTGGCGGTTACATCAAGTAACTCGAGAAGAATATCCTCCCTACATGTGGTCGCCCGTACCTTCTTGGAGACCTTGTGCTGCTACAGGTTTGGGTGCCACCACATGGAATCGAAGGGTTTTGGAAAAACTCCCGCCTACTTCGAATGGAAGGGCGTTTCGTACCTGAAGAAGATGTAATATTGAAGTATGTCCCCTGACCTGAATCCACTCAGTTACCTAGTCGGGCGGAGTTCAAGAGGGTGGTCTACGGTGGCGGAGAAATCAACGATCTCGCTCAACTCCGGTACCCACTCACTTTCGCGCGGCCGAATCTCTCGATGGCGCTCCTCCAGAAGGCTGTGGCGGAGTATCATTATAGTATTTAATGTGCTCTTTAATATGGTAGTAAAAATGTCCGATAAAAATTTAATAAAGTGTAACTTATAGCGCCTTGAAAGTCATGGAGGCAAAATGACTTTTTTTTGGCCCCCCCTGTATGTATGTGCAATAGGAGAAAAAAACTTGGAGTAAGCCAAACTCGCGCGCTTCTGGTGGTTCTGTCAGAAGTTTTGATTTGCACATGGAATTCCTGCTTACTCAGACTAAGCACGCAAGGGAAAGCTATTTCAAAAGAGTACGCTTGGTTGATCAAAGTCGTTGACATAACAGAATGTTGAAGGATATCGCGATAGGGCACGCCATTAACACGTGGACGTTGGATCCGTCTTCACAGTTTGTAAGGTATTGAGGAAAAAAAAGAACTGAGGAGGGCATTGAAGAAAGTAAAAGGCCGAGGAAATGAAGACTTGAGCAAGCCTGATCCCCCAATCAATGAGTCTGAGGCTAACTGAGTTTGAAGAAAATCAATTATTGTCTGATAACTGCTGTTTAAAGGCACAGTTCGCGACCGCAAATTGCGGGAAACGGAACTCAAATAGGCACAAAAAAGTGCTAAGTATCTGATTAGCGGAGAAAAGCAGCAGAAAAAGCAGTCCGAAATGTTATAGAGAAAGATAACATAGTGGCTACTAGCTAGTAGCTAGCAGCCGGTGAGGGTCGGCATGGGCCTAAGGGGTGTCCATGGGCCTAATTAGTCAGCTTCTAGCGGAGTTCTTGCCGTTTTTCACATTTTGAAAGTAGCGCAGCCTCAAAAATCGCCTTCCGGATCGTCCGACACATTTGAGAGGTCATAGCCTTATTTTATCGCGGAATGTGCCTTTAACGCCGCAGTGCGCGATCCAAAAGTTATCACAAGAATGCTGTTGTGAGCAGAAGTCGGACCGCTGACGGGATTCGAACCCGCATCTTCTGCTTACCGGGCAGTTGCGGGGGCCACTTTTGACCTCTCAGCTCAATGGCTATTTGTGCCATTGCCTTCGACCACTCACACGTTCAACGTGATGAGCCGGTTAGCCGATATCGGCAGTGA